>APFE030016847.1:0-12079 GCA_000404065.3 Pinus taeda
CTTCAGGATTGACTGCTGGTTCACCTCCAATGGATACCTGCAACCTGAAACAGTTCTCACAATACTGGGCCCTTGTGGCTCTTAGAACTTCCACGACTCCAAAACCTGTGAAAATGACCTCTAATGGCTGAAAGACCTGTGCCAATGGCTTTAGAACGTCCAAAATACCCAAAATCAAAAAACAATTCATCCAAAACCGCCTTTCCTAGCCAAAGTTATGGCCATTTAATGATAACTGCCAGTTTCCCCTAAAAGAACTCCAACTAACTTTAGTGGAGCTCCACCAATTATGGCGAGACCGCCAAATTTGGCACCACTGCCAAAAATCCCGCCAAATTCGCCTTAACCATCGGCTAAAATTTCGCATGTGACCAGTTGGATGAGCTTGGCGATTTTCCTCGGATTGCATGCCTGGTGGTTAGTTGCTAACCCACAGTTCCTGGGGCGTGGTCATATGGCGTGGGGGCTGGCCCCCTTCATTTCCCACCCACCTACATTTTCAAACTTTAACTAGTAACTATTTCGGTTGACTTTCAAATATGGATGTTGTGGCCCAACGGTAAACTACAGGACTATTATATGGCAGGTCGGGGGTTCGAATCACCAACCCACCAAAATTTTAACATGCGCTCCCCAACTTTCTTACGTCAGATGATGTCATCCTGGGCCACGTGGCAGCCTCTGATTGGCTCGTCCCAAAAGAATATTCCATCGAATATTCCAAGGAATATTCTGTGGAATATTATTTTTTAATTTTTTTTGAAAATTCAAAAATTAAGGGTTATTGGGCGCTTTTGTTTTTGCCATAACTTTCACATACGGCGACCGTTTTTCGAACCGTTTACGGGGCCAGAATTGGGAGGAAGAGCTCTATCCGGTAGTTCTAGTTTGAGCCAATTCTAAGAACTTTCAATTTTGAGCATTTTACGACACTTGGGACATGAGCCCCTGATCATAAGCCCATTAGTTTCAATATACCACTTATAGTGCAATCATAAGGTTCTCTTTATCCCTTACATATGGTAAACATAGAGTAATACATATGTAATAAGTAGTCTACATGTCTCAATAGAGATAGATATGTAATTACACTTACCTTTCATGTTTGTTATAACTTTGTATTCAACATATATAGGTTATTAAATAGGGATATGGGGCATCAGATCCAGGACTAGAAACTAAGTGATTAGATGTTCCAGTTGTAGTAGAGACAGGATCAAATCTGCTACCAGAAGCAGGGGTAATGAGTTCCATTTTGGATGCAGGGGTTCTTTCTGCTGTTGGCTCCAGAAACTCAGATTATGATGATTATGGTATGGTGGTTCCGCTATCTTAGCCATGTTGTTCCTACTATTGCCTAGCTGTGATTAAAATCATGCACATAATCATCGTAAAAAACAAGTATTCCCCTTCCCTTGCACCATCCACGAGCTAGTAACCTAACTCTAGCGGGACCACAAGCTAAGCAATTAATGCTATCAAAGCGTCTAAGCCATATTCTCATGTATGTTGCATGATATACATCTTCTCTCTCAACTATGATAACATGGTATTGAATGGGGGGGTAGGATTGAACAGGGTGTTATGATTGAACGTGACCTATTCTTGTTGTCTATTGTAAACTGGGAATGGGTGCACCTAACCCGGATACTTACCTGACCCTACCTCCCAGCAAGCACTACCTTACCTAACCAACGTGAAAGCGAAAATACTACCTAATTCTGTGGGAATGGATAACATTCATTTCATTATAACGTCAAACCCCAACTACGTTACTCCCGGGTAATCTAAAATAAATTGATCGCCCTTAATTTCAAATTTTCTTGCCTCACATAGGCACACTTCAAATGTATGACACCAACTCACTAACTTCGATGATGGTTTAACTGGTGACTTGTACGTGTCCTTGGCAGGGTTCCATATGTGTATTGGGTTGCTTTGTATTACCATGGAAAGAGCTAACCAACCTACCATTAGGCATTAAATTGAACTTGTTAGTTGCTTCCCCTTTAACTTTATAACACATCCCATTATTTTTCATTTATTTCGTATGCGTTGTGGGTGTGTTATAAAGTTAAGGGAATGCATCATAACCAGTCATTTAATGCCGTATGGCGGCTGGTTCTCTTGCCGATTACCATGGCCCTAAAGGACTTGCACTTGTCCTTGGTGGGTGTAATGTGGACTTGGCATAGTCCGTGGGTACTTTCCTTATGCTGACTGGGATCGGGTGATTAGCTCTAGGCTCAAGCAAGCAACAAAAGAGAGAAGGCAACTAGTTTTGGTGAAGGATGGAGAAAGGGTGCTAACTTGAAAAATTAAAGATGCTTACTTGAAGGATGGTTATAAAAAATCAAGTAATGAATCCAACTTCAGGAAGGTTCCTCTTACTTTGGGTGTTCACGTGAGCCTACCATACATAAAAGTCCCCACATTAGACGGATCACCTTGGACGGATATAGCACGGCAGTAATAAGATATGTATGTTATTAGGCTACCCACAATATCCATCTTCCTGCACTAGTTCATGGAAGGTCCTCCATCTTACCACATCAGGCCCATAGAAGCTCTATAAGTTTGCCGAAGTGCTTCTCCATTCATCCAAGTAGTATAGGGAAGTGGCTAGTAAACACAAAAGTAAGGTCTAAGGGAAATAAGGGGTTGTTTCATGCCATGCCCATGCTATTTTGCCTGATTCTCTAGCTGCTAATTGTCCCAAACCTTCTTAAGTGCTTAATGAAGTAATATGAATAGGGTTTATAGGTCTAGGTATTAAGGTGGATAGGTCTATATGGTGCTAAATCAAAGGTAAGCAAGGGTAAAGGGTTCATGACTATCATGATGCCAGTCTTCAAACAATCATCTAATCTAAGGGTATTTAATAGCTAGTTGTCTCTCCTAAGAATCATAAAAGAAAGTATTAAAAACATTTCCTAATAGTAGTCAGAAGCATGTGCATCAAATAGTTTCTCTGATGGACTAATTGTAATGCCACCCACACAATCCATCCATTCTTCCACGCATCCAACCCATCCATTCTTCCAAGCGTCCAATCCATCCAACCAATTTATTCAGCTAGCCATCAAGCCAAACATGTCTTATCTAAAGTTTCGACTGTTGATTCTAAGACTATTTGGGGCAATCAGTTTCCGTATTCAAACAATCATCTAATCGGAGGGTATTTAATAGCTAGTTGTCTCTCCTAATAATCATAAAGGAAAGTATTAAAAACATTTCCTAACAATAGTCAGAAGCCTGTGCATCAAACAGTTTCTCTAATGGATTAATCATAATGCCACCCACGCAATCCATCCATTATTACACGCATCCAATCCATCTATTCTTCCAAGAATCCAGTCCATCCAACCAATTTATTCAGCTAGCCATCAAGCCAGCCATGTCTTATCTAAAGTTTTGACTGTTGATTCTAAGGCTAACTGTTGAAATCAGTTCCATGATATCTCTTTGTTGAAGGTAAGCCTTCTTAGCTATCAACTAATTGACCATCAAGCAATAAATTTATCATTCATGGGTTAGCAGTGGTCCTATAACATCCTGAAATGGCCTTCTAAGCTCAATTGATATAAAGACTTTTTACCTTCCTTCCATCGATGCTATCTAGGGTATTATTGTTGGTGGGAAAAACACATTTCTAGGCACTTTATTTCAGTAGCTCATTAGATAGCATATGGAAGAATCAATATCTGATCCAGGAACAACAACCCTCTCTACGCGCTTGCGTAGGGAAACTATGAAAAGATTCAAATAGAAACAACTTGAAACTAAGGCATTTATGGAAGAAAACATATCTGATCCAGGAACAATAACCCTTTGTAAGCGCTTTCTAAAGGTCGACTCAAAGAAAGAAATAGGGACGGATTTTCACTAATTTTTTCCTCTATAACTACGTTATCTTAGAACATACTATAATTGGAAGCTTCATTGGTAGTGAATTTAATGGCGACTCAACATAATAGATAATTTCATGGAGTTTCACTTTGCTTCATTGTTGGATTTAACCATATCGGAGCTAACTACATACCCTTCTATTAAGCAAAATCTATCCTATCAGAGTTAGCTACATCCTCTTCTATTACTCAGAAATAGACTCTATCAGACTCAGCTACATTCATTTTGATGACTTTTTTTATTGCATGTATATACTTTTTGCTTGGTTATCATTGTGCTCTGCCACCTAGGGAACAATCTCGTTAGTGCCATAGCATGTAACTTAGAAATGGATGTTATTGACCCCATAACTGACATCCGAGATTCAGAGAATTCAGTTTCTCATTCATATATGAATACCTTACCTAAGCTATGCTTCTTTAATAGTTGTATCAGTAGTAGAAGATCTCAAACCGATTTGGGATTTTCCGAAAGCCATTGTAGAGAGAAAAGACTATGCTTTTATGAGAATAGCTATAGAGGGAAATCCTAAGGTCTTTTTGAGCATCAAGGATGTCCTCCCTTCTCAAGTTAAAGGGAAGGGGAGGATAAAGGGTGAATAGTAATAGTGGTACTACCATGGTCCCGAACCAAGTACAAATATTTAATGAATTTTAGTCGAACGCTCATCCAACAATTCTCTAAGTGAAGGCGCTCACTCTAAGTTAAAGTAATGGAACAAGGGGTATGTAAAGTTCACACTAAATGCTGGTCTAATAGGTCAACCACCAAATAGTGTAGGCTTCTAAAGTTCATGGGAATGTTCAAAGTGCGTACCCAAGCATGTGATACAATAACTAAGTGTTGTATGTAAGTTGAGCCAGTAAGTAAAATAGTCTCGCAAATTGACATAACAAAAGGAGGGGTATATGTGATAAATATAGAATTACATACTAATTTCCATATGAATATGCAGTTGTTGTTGATGCCTCATCTTATTCTTAATTCAGAAAATGAAACATTGATGGTGTCTTATATCAGGCATATTCAAATAATAAGTCACTATATCATGATGATGAAAATAATTAACATGATGATTTGAATAATCAATCAGAGGAATGTAATTTGGATCATCTTTATGGAAATGGAGATAGAGATCCTTCTAGTAATCAGTGTAAAGAGGAAGAATATGGATAAAACGTCTGAAAGGAAGGAGAGCTTGCATGAAAATAGGACGACAAGGAATGAATCAATAGTAATTAAGATGATATTTATATAAATATCGTCACCAGTTGGGTAAGAGAAGCACTGTTATGCTCTATATTAAGAATAGTAATCAAGCTTGGTTATCAATATCTATAGCTATAGTAGACCTTCTCTCAATTTCCTTCTATAAAAACCATAAAAACCATTAATATGTTGCTAAGAATAAGGGACATGAGAATGAATACAATCTATTCACAGAAATAATGATATCCATCAAACCAATGAGGTTATTCACTACATGAGGGAAATATAAAACACTATATTAGAGATGAAGAATCATCTATCTATACATCAATAGTAGAGGCAAGCAAGGGCAGTTGAAGTACCATCGTGGTGTACCGTGTAAGGTATATGTGGACGCTGGGTGGCCTTGGTAGATGTGGAGACCTCTTAGTAGATTCCTTAGGCACACTAAGTGTTTTCCTTATGTAGACTGTAAAAGGTGCCTTAATCTAGGAAATTATAAAAGATCAAGCCATCCACTTCTAGTTCCATTTCTTTGACTCAAGTGTTGGGCACACACTCTCACGTATGGCGAGTATCCATCCACTTGTCTGGGCTTATGGCTCTTGGCTGAAGGCTTAAGGGATAATGGCTTGTGTGGTTTTTAGTGGTTCGGTTAGTTGGAAATATGGGTAAGATGACTCATCCTCATCCTACTCCTCCACCTCTTCATCGATCGGTTGGCTGAAGAATAATCATCCAACTCCTCACTCAAATCAATCAAATAAAAAGAGAAAAAGAATTTTCATCCTCAAAATGTTGGTTGCATGTGACTAGTCTGTGTCACGAGATGCAAGTAATGTTTGTGTTGGTAGGAAATGTAAGGATCTATCAATAAATAAAAAAATCTATTGAGTAGAAACATATATAAGCATCATAGTCTAAATATTTTCATGATATCGCTCGAAGTATCTGTCTACCTACGGTTCATTCAGTGCACCTTCCTCGCCCCACCTACCCGAAACATCCACATATTAAGCAAGCGATAAAGAGACATTTGTTGAAAGAAAGAGGTAATTAAACAAAAATACACACACAAAACACAAGAGCTTCACCTCTTCTATTGATCACACAAAACTTGATTCTTATAATGAACCCAGTAAAGGTTATTTAACCTTTTAGACTAGCAACTCGCCTAAAATATCTTGACATGCAACCAAACAGTAAAAGTTGTCTATCACTTAACTCGACTTGAATCAACACTTAGTTAATTGAGCCTCTACTTTTAGCCAACGCCTCATGCGAGAGTAATTAGCTTATTTTAACACTCCCCCTTAATTACGACCGCTAAACCAAGACTGACTCATAACAACTCAAACATGCCTATTAGTCTATATCTTAGCTAGGCTTACAACACCCAAGTTTCTTCTATGAAACCCAAACACGTCTTTTGCTAATGACTTAGTAAATATATCAGCCAATTGATCACTAGATTTACAAGGCTTCAAGTGAACTTCTCCATTTCTCACAAGTTCTCTAATAAAGTGATATCTAGTATCAATATGCTTGCTCTTTTGATGAAACACACTATTCTTGGATAGTGCAATCACTGAGGTGTTGTCACAACATATTGTTGTTGATCCTTGTTGTTTCTGCTTGAGTCCATCAAATACTCCTCTTAACGAGACTGCTTGACATGTTGTTGATGTTGCTACTACATATTCTGCTTCTACTGATGAAAGTGTTACAATGGGTTGATTCTTAGATGTGCATGAAATCACACCTAATCCAAGATGGAACAAAAAACTAAAAGTGCTCTTCCTATCATCCAAACTACTTGCAAAATCACTATCTATGTACCCAATCAAATCCTTTTTTTCTGTGCTTGAATACATTATGCTACAATCCCTAGTTCATGCTATGTATCTCAGAATTCTTTTTCCTGCACTCCAATGTGTGCCTTTTGGAGTCTCCATAAATATGGAAATCAAAATCACTCCTTTCATAATATCCGGGCTTGTAGATATGAGATACATGAGGTTGCCAACCAATCTTTTGAATAGAGTTGGATTGACATTTGATCCTTCATCATCCTTGCTTAACTTTGTTCCTATTGCAATTGAAGTAGGGATAGGTTTGAAATTTTTCATCCTGAATCTTTTCAACAAATCTTTGGCGTATTTATTTTGAAAAATAAAATTCATTTTTCAAATTTCTCAACTTCTATGCCAAGAACATATTTCATGAGACCAAGATCATTCATCTCAAATTATTTCATCATGGTTGCTTTAAATTCATCTAACTCAAAATCACCTATGAAAATCATGTCAACAACATATAAGAAAACAATCAAAATATGTCCATGCTCATTTACCTTTGTGTACAAGATAGGTTCAATGTCGCTTCTGCGAAATCCATTCTTTATCATGTAACTGTCAATTCTTCTATACCAAGCTCGAGACACTTGTTTGAATCCATACAGTGCTTTCTTCAACCTGTAAACTTTATCTTCGTTACCTTCAACTTCATAACCTGGAGGCTGCTGCACATAAATTTCTTCTTCTAGAATTCCATTCAAGAAGGTTGATTTCACATCCATCTGATATACTTTCCACTTGTTCTGAGTTGTTGTGGCTAGAATTGCTCTTACAGTATCCAATCTAGCTATGGAGAAAACATTTCTCCAAAGTCTATTTATGGTTGCTGCGAGAATCCTTTTGCTACAACTCTTGTGTTAAATCTGTCAATTTCACCTTTCTCGTTCAACTTTTCCTTGTACACCCACTTCACACCAATGATATTTTTGTCCTTTGGTAAATCAATCAAATCCCATGTATCATTCTTTTCAATAGCTTCAATTTATTCATCCATGGCTTGCACCCAATTTTCATCTCTGATTGCTTCTTTAAACGAAGAAGGTTGGAATGGAAATAATGCAAAATTTGAACTAACATCCAAATCATCAGAAATATCTTTCATACTTCTCGTCTTTCTCTTACCATTGCTTGATTCATCACTTGATTGATTGTTAGGAGAATCTCGATATGTTGATCTTCTTGAAGATCCATGTTGCTAGGAAAATCTTGGAGTCCTTGTTGGTGTGTCTCTGTTTGGTGTCTTCACTGGTGATTCTTGCTACTCCTTTTCTGCTACATCATATTCTTCCATCAATGGCACTTGTGCATGACCTATTTTGTCTATACTAACATTCCATGACTCTTGTTCTTTGAACACAACATCTCTACGAATTATGGTCTTCTTGGTGACAAGGTTATATGGTTTGTAAGCTTTTGATTGCTCACTATAACCAGTAAATATGCATTTTCCACTTTTATCATCCAATTTTCCTCTACGCTCTTTAGGCACATGTGCATAAAATACACATCCAAATACTCTAAGATGAGATACACTGCAAGACATACCTTACCATGTTTATTCTAGTACCCCGTTCATCACACTTTTTCTAGGAGATATGTTGATCACATAAATGGCCAATGCACTTGCTTCTTCCCAATAATCATTAGACAAGTTTTTTCCTTTCAGCATGCTTCTTGCCATGTTCATAATTGTCCTATTTTTTCTCTCTATTACACCATTCTGTTGCAGTGTGTACCTGGTTGTAAATTGTCTTATGATTCCATGTTATTTATAGTAATCATGGAATCCATTTGAGTTAATTTCTCCACCACGATATGACTTCAATACCTTGACCTATCAATCACTTTGGTTCTTTGCTAAGGCTTTGAATTCTTTAAACCTTGCAAAAGTTTTAGACTTCTTCTTCAAGAAGTAAACCCAAGTCTTTATGCTATACTCATCAATGAAAGTGAGGAAGTAACTATTTCCACCAATCGACTATGTCTTTATAGGTCCACACAAGTCTCTATGCACTATCTCAATAAGTTTCATTGCTCTATATGCAACTCCCTTTGGAAACATTTCATGGTGCTTCTTTCCCAATATGCAACACTCGCAAGTACTAGCAGGTTCTTTGATGGGAGGTAATCCTTTGACCGTCTATTTCTGCTGCAACAATCTTAAACTAGAAAAAGTTCAAGTGTTCAAATCGAAAGTGTCATAACCAATAATCATTAGAACATGCAATTGTAAAAGAATTGACCTTATCACTATAATTCATAACTAGAGGAAAGAGTGTTTTCCTCGTCATTTGCACCTTTGCTATCAGTTGCTTGCTTGGGGGCTTATCATATATAACACATTCTTGACCTTGAAAGATAAATTTGTATCCTTTCTGTGTCAGTTGACCAATACTTATAAAATTATGTTTGAGACTAGGAACATAATATACCTCTGAGATTGTCTTCGGCTCCCTCTAATTGGTCAAAATGTTGACTACTCCTTTTCCATCTACATCCACAGTATTATCAGTCCCCAACTTTACCTCTGTTTTCACAGATTGATCCAAATTTGCAACTAAATTCTTATTGCCTCTCATGTGATTACTGCAACAGCTGTCTAATAGCCGCACACTATCAGAACGTTCATGCATGGCATGGAAAGCTAGAAACATGGAGTTAGTACTCTTTGTAGTGAAATTAGCTCTTTGGTTCCCTTGATCAGCTATCTTCTTCTTGCAATCACGAGCATAGTGACCAAATTTATTGCAATAATAACATGTCACCTTGGATTTGTCAAATCTTTGAGTATTGCTTAAGTTTCTGCATTTGCTTCCACTTTCATGTTCATGCCCTTCTCAGCCATCTCTCTACCCACCATATCTTTCATCTCATTCTCTGCCTCTTGATCTAATTCTGCCTTGATCTCTATCTCTTGAAATAGAAACCTAAATTTTTGAAATCGGTCTCTAAAGTGGAATCTTTATTTCTTTCTATCCTTGCCTCATGTGATAGAAGTGATCCCATCAACTCATCGACTGTCAATGATGTCAAATCCTTGGCTTCTTCTATAGCTTCTACCATAACATCAAATTCAATAGAAAAATATATGAGGACCTTCTCAACCATTGTTTGATCTTTAATTTCTTCACCATAAATTTTTAACTAATTTACGACAGTTATGACCTGATTCATGAAAGAATTGATGTCCTCTATCTCCTTCATCTGCAGAATTTCAAAATCTCTCCTAGTATTCTGCAACTTGACAATATTGACTTTGGTCATACCTTTATAGTTTTTCACCAAAGTATCTCATGCTTCCTTTGCTGAAGACGTAATCATAATCTTTTGGAACACTGCTCGGTCCACTCCTTGCTAGATAAGTTGCAATGCTTATGCATTCTTCTTTTTGTCCTTCTTCCATTGTTCCCTCTCTACATTAGTGAGAGCTCGTTCTTCTACTTCATTCTTAGGTTTTGAAAACTCAAACTAGACATAATCCCAAACATCATGAGCGTGCAAAGTGGTTTCCATCTTAATGGCCCACACACCATAATCCTTGCCTATAAACAATCGGAACTAAGACTCCAAATTTGAGAAAGCCATCTTTCTCAAAAAAATACTCTTTAAAACCATTTGACTAAAATCCCTAAAATTTATCTTTTTAAAATCCCTTCAATCAACTCAAATTTTGTTTTGTTTTATTTTTATTTTTTTTATTATTAAAAAAACTAATAAAAACTTTTTCAAAATCCTTTTCAAAAACTTAAAAAACAATCCTATGCACCCTTTAGAAAACTTTAAAAAATCACTCACGCTCATATAAAAACTCTAATTAAAAAAAAAAATTCAAAGTCTCTCCTACGTTATATGAGCCTCTCATATATAAACGTAGGGATATTGTCTTCACACTTAAAAAAAAAAAAATTATTCGAAAGGTACTCCACATGCTGCCGAAAAACGATGAGTTCACCTTGACTTATTACGCGACTTTCACTCCTCGAAATTTTTGTGTTATTTACGGCCTGCACTCACCCGACCGTTAAAAACAGCGCAATTAACCTGATATTTTCCAGAAGCGTAGTTAAACAAATTTGCGCAGTTTTTAATAGTTGGACAAATTTGCAATGTAATTTAAAAAAAATGGTTTTTTTTTTCACTGGCTCTGCAGGCACCACGGATTTTGTGATCTTTTCCCATCTTTGATATTAATTTGTTGGAAAGGCAGAGGAGCTTAAAACAAATTCACACACAAAACACACAAGTTGCTGTTTTTCTATTGATCACAAAAAACTTGATTCTTACAATGAACCCGGTGAAAGGTATTTAACCTTTTAGACTAGTGACTCGCCTAAAATATCTTGACATGCAACCACACGCTAAAAGTTATCTATTACTTGACTCAACACTCCAGCCCCCAACACTCAACACTTAGTTCACTAACTGTCTAATTTTAGCGAACTCCTCATACGAGAGTGATTAGCTTATTTTAACAAGGCACGGGAGTGATTAGCTTATTTTAACAGGGAAATCCTTGGTTCTTGTCCCAGTTGGAGTTTCTTTCTAGGATGAGCCCACTTGCACCATTTGTCCTCGTCCAACCTTGTTCAAACTAGGTATAAATCAAACCTCACCCCAACTATGTATCCAACATCGTTGCAACTAGGTTGTTTAAGGACGTTTACCTTGGATAGACAGGATGCTGTTGTCCCCTTCATCAGCGAGAGAGAATAACCTATCAAGCCATATGCAGACCCATCGATCCAATGAATGATATATTCAATGAATGATATTTATTGTTTCCCTTTGTTACCACCATAATACATTAAAATCATGTTGTTATCATATGAACATATAAGTTGACCGATTTTACAACAGATTATATTGATTGAGGGAACGACTACCTGGATCAGAGCAGGTAAGAAGTTCGCTTGGAAATGAATTCACAAAATTACCTTATTAAACATTATTGTTTAATACATTATGAAATATGCACTTTCGGAATATTTCTGGTAGATTTCAAGCCTCAAAGCACATTATCCCCGAAGCGTCCACCCCATATGCATTCATTTTGTGTAACACATCCTGTGATCATTTCTTAGTTTTCATAATTTTCCCACTTTGTC
>APFE030016852.1:0-17927 GCA_000404065.3 Pinus taeda
TCTGAACTGTGTTACAATGAGGCTCGAAGGCCTATTTATTGTTGAGAAACAATGGAAAAACCCTTCACATTCCAAAACCTAACCCTGGAAGATGAAACGACAAATTGTGGGCCCCGTTTTTGGGTAAGTTGGTACATCAACTTCCCGGGGTCGCGAATTGGTCGTCTTATCTCCGTTTGACGTGCATGATAGCCCGTTGGAAAGATCTCTCCGAGGAATACGACGGAAAAGACAATTTTTAGACAGAAAAATCACTGGCGGTAGATTTCCCAAAAAACGTCGTTTAGGGCCTCAAAACGGCTCCGGAAGTTTAGGACCCGAAAAACTGCTAAAAATAGTAAATTGTGCTATAATTAAGGAAACTGAAAGAACTGAAAGAAACACTAGAGGGGATCCAAGTGGAATTAGTGGGTGGCCACCAATATCTCGAGAAAAATAAATAATTGAAGAAGACTTTGCAGAATATGCAAGTCTTGGAGAGGTATCTCAAGTCACAAAATTACTCGCTGAAAAAACATAATTTTTCACTCCTCAAGGTTATAAGAAATTAGATGACTTTAGTATATGAGAATCAATGCAACGTTGCATGAGGACATGCAACATCTTCAATTGGAGGGAAATGTTGGCGATGAAACCCCTACTTAGGTAAAATTTAAGGTCCATCTAACCTTTCCTAGGTACATTTAACCACTCCTTCAACACTTAATAATGTATTTCTCAAATTTAATACGTTCTTAGGAAGCTTATAGTTCATGATCATACTTTGTGTGCCTAATGTGTTTATTGTGAAAGATATTAAAGATATTTGGTATAAATAACAAGGAATATAGCTAAGATAAAAATATGGGACTTGTTCCCTACTGCAAGATGACCAAACTCAACTGGTTTAAGGTAATTTCTACTCCTCCCTGTAGTTGCAATGTCACAAGGAACAAGATCCCATTTTCCAGGGCTTTTGGAGGGAAAGAAATCCAAGTCTCTTCAAGGAGGCTACTCCTCATCCATTAGTGTATAAATAAGGGCTCGAATAAGCCCGTTAGGAGTCAATTTTTCGGAATTAGATATCAACAATAGTTGAGTGATGGATTTTTCCTAGCATGCACATTTTCGGATCAATGAAAATCAGTTTTAGTTCCTATAATGTTATCTCTTCAGGGATCTAAGTCTCCTTGGTTATGTTCCACTCAAAGTAATCAAGACCCCTCTCTGTACCTTTATTTTACATGCAATAGTTCAACTAGTCATTTCTGTAATATCACTTTTGAATGTTGTTTTCTATAGGTTAATTAGTTCGCTTGTTTACAATCCTTTTTGTGAATATTGTTTAGTAAGTTTATAACTAGTTATTTTATGTATTTAATATTCCTTTCCATGAATTTAACTTATTTACATTGTTGTTTCCTTACTTGTTGCCATACATTTCTAGATTTTGTTACTGTATAAATTCATGTTTTGCAAATCTATAAGAAGCCCCAGGATACCTCTTCTATTAAATAAACTATTCCATCATAGTTATAAGGGATTAAAGAATACCTATTAATGATCCTTTATCCTTCCCTCAACTTATCCTTCCTTCAAACCACATATAGAATGCGTTTTTTTCTCACTAGATTATCTCTTGTAGCAAAACAAGGACTCATAGGATTATGTATTTTGCATCAAAAACTAATTCATATTTGCATACAAAGCATGGTTAACCTTAATTGGCATAATACAATTTCCCCAAGACCTAAGGATGAAATTTGGAAGCCCAAATACCTCATAGGACCTTTGACCTAGTTACCATAGCATAAATACCCTTTTTTTTGTAGCTTAGTGTTTTATGTTTCAATATTTTCTTTCAGTTGCAAGTTTGTTTCTAATACACAATATACTAGATTTACTTTTGTTTTAGCATGATTGAATTGTTTTTCCTCCTTTGTCTACAAATATAATATATTTTCTTGTTCTCTCTTGGTCTATGTGTAACTTAGATTCATTTTTATTTTGTTCACTTACATAAGATCAACAAAATAAGAACGCATTCATGTTGCACACATAGTTCCAACCCCTCTTAAGCTTGTACAAGCCCCAAGTTGAAAATTAAATTCAAGACCCCTTATGAGTTGGAGTATTCTTGTTGTAATATTAAAGGTCATGAATTTTTTATGTTGTTGTTGGGTAGTTGTCAAAGTATCGACTATTTTCTTACCTAGTTGATTGAATTCTTTTATTCTATGCAAAATACAAAAGATATGCATTAAACATTCTTTGTTTTAAAGCCATAAAATATCATTGCATTAACATTCTCATTCAAAAAAATCACAAAAACATAAAACAATATTTTCTATCTTTGTGCCTCATAGAACCAGGGACAACATTGGAAATTTTTACCAAAATTCCCCACCTCTACAAGTAGCTAGCCTTCTCCTATTAATCGTGAGCCTCCTACTCTATCCACAAAGAATATTGAAGTGTTTTTAAGAGAGAAAGCAAGGGATCTGAGGAGATTTCCATAGGAGAAGTGCATGCATCACCTACTAATATCATGGCTAGAAATAGGATTCTTGAAGTTTTTCTTATCGAGGAGGAAAATGGGGTAGCCAAAATGAAAACTCGTAGCCCATCTATTCTCCCACATTTCCATGGATTGGATACTGAAGACCCTAATACTTTTGTGTTTGAATTTTATATATTTTGCAGGACATATGATTATACAACAAATGAGCTGAATCTTAAATTGTTTCCCTCTACTCTCAAGGATGTAATCTTTCGTTGGTTTATGATCCTAGAAGGGGGAAACATCACTTCATGGGGACATATGTAGCAAGAATTCAACACCAAATATAGGGATTATTATGGAGAAAGTGACACAAGGGACACGATATTCAAAATGACTCAAGGAGAGTCCCTAGAAGATTTTAAGGAATGATTCCAACTACATTACAAGAGGGCGCATAACTAAAATCTTGACCTAGATTCCTTGAAATTAGTCTTACTCCGAGGAGCCACAAAAGAACTAATGGAGACCCTAAACATGTTGGTCAATGGAGTTATTTATAAGCTCAACTAGGAAGATGTCAAAACAGTGTTAACAAATCATTATAAACCTGCTAGAAAAAGAGATAAAATGAACAAGGGTTTGGTAAGTACCTCCTCCACTTCAATTACTAAGAATGAAATAGGAGGTATGTTAGAGGATTTAAAAATTGATATCTTACACACCTTTTCTATGTAGATGGACACACTACATATTAAAAAAAATACAAGAAGAAGCAGAAAGGGAATTAGCTATATTTTTCCCTAGATTCATCCAAATACATCCTAGGAATGCATGTCCCTTAGATACCCAAACAAGTCTAGAATATTCCCTCTCACTTTGGCCCTCCTGCAAGGTAATCATGGCACCAAAATAGTTATGAATAAGCCCTACACAAAGTCTTATCCTCCTTTTTTTTGTTGTTTCTTTACCTGCGACCTAAGACATAAAGGTCCTCCCTCTTCAACGAGCTCTTCTTTTCTATTCAAGTCACGTGTTTCTTCCCAAGGATGATCTAATGCTCTCACATTCACCCTCTATTTATACTAAAGAGAGGGGATCCAAAACATCATGTTCTAGGGGCTTGAACAATTGTAATTAGGTCCTCCTAATATTAGGCTGACCTAGACCATCATATGCTGACCTAGACCATCATATGCAAAACCCAACATAACCTTCAAAAATTCATAACTTCTTAACGACAACTTAGAATCAGATGATTCTCATTGCGTTAGAATTGTCTCGCTGAGATCTATAATCCTCATCCATCACATGTTGAAGACTCGTCATGATTTTTTCCCAAACATCTATGGGTGAAAACTCCAGGCTTGGGTTCTATGCCCACAAGCCTACTTGTGGCACTTTGACCTCCAACCCTTGAACACTAGGGCTTGGAGTACCTCCCAAACTACACAAAAATCAACATTGGACTCAATTTTGGTGTCTCTTGTCTTATTGTCTAGTACGATGTGTACTACTACTCTATTGTTAATGGTTGAATTTTTTCATGTATAACTGCTTGATTATTGGAATGCTCTACTAAAGTCAAATTGTATCAATAGAAGTAGTTAACAGTTTGAAGAATTGTACTACTCTTGATTGCACTAGTAAACTAACATGATTATTAGGGGAATTTTGAGGTCTAAAATGGGCCTCCTAAGAAAAATGTACAACCAAAATAAAATTTATAAGAACCAATAGGATTGAAGATGATGATGACAACCATGGGGGATGCTTCACCATTTTTGGAGTAAAAAAGTAAAAAGATTAAAAAATAATAGAACTACATTTTCAACTCGTATTTTCAACTTATCTCCCAAAGGTCTTACTCAAATTTTGAGCAGGAGTACTCGTTGGATGCAAAATTTAATTCATCATCTAAGGAGTACCCATGTTGCATACTTTTGATGGACTCTACTATAGGAAAAACTAGAAATACATGAAAAAAATGTGATTGCAATCACATTTTTCATGTATTTCTCATTTTTCGTGCAGTAGCGTCCAAAGTATGCAACATGGGTACTCCTTGGATGAGAAATCAAATTCTGCATCCAATGAGTGTTTCCTCTCAAAATTTGAGTAAACTCATAGGGAGATAAGTTGAAAATATGAGTTGAAAAATAGGTTTTTCTTTTTTCCCTCTAAAATTTGATGATGTAATTTAATCTTATTTTATTATTTCCACTATTATTTTATAATTTCCTTAGGAAGCTCATTTTAGACCTCAAAACTCCCCTAATGGTTAGAGATATGGTGTAAGAAAGAGCATTGAGATCACTTATATATCTAGTAGCCCTAATCTCTGAAAGCTTTAAGTAGGCCTAAATCTGAGGAAGTCCTAATTAAAAGTCTTGTTGTAGATGGTTGAATTTCTATATCATAGTTTGCAAATATATAAAGGGCTAAGATCATTTATTGCATCAAGATTGTAGTATTATAACTAGAGAAATTCAATGAAATATCAAAACATGAACTAGCTATAGCAAAATAAATAATCATGCAATCTGAAATCTCCACGAGAACAACAATTTAAAACACAATTGAGCAGAAACAATAGAGTTGATCCTTTCTATTGAATATCCAATGATAATTTGAGTACAAAATATAGTGGAATTAGTGCCCCTGGGCTTTCTAAAGAAATCATGCAAAACCTAGGTGAGAATGAAGGAAAATCCACACTGAAATAGGCTCACTGGTTGTATGCTCTGCCAAGAATTCTGTTGCTATTGCTGCTGGAGGAAAACTAATATTTGAGGCCTCAAATCTACTCCAAATGTTTTGTAAAAATTAGGAAAATTCTCTCTAACCTCGGACCAACAAAACCCATAAATCTTTTGGGCTAATTCAAACATCCACAAATTGCCTAAAATTAAGTGAATTTACCCAACTACCTAGCTTTGCATCCCACTAGAAAATCAAAGCTGCTCCACCCAATATTATCCACCAAATTACTAAGAGATCTCTGAGAAGAATAGCTCCAAAATAGTAGAGTGGAATCCCAGCTAATTCCCAACAGAAGTGTTTCTTGACAATTGTTGAACAAAATGGCTCAGTAAAACCCCTACACAAGCCCTCGAGAAGAAGAATTTGGCCCTTGCAAAATCATCCACTTCAAGCTCCAAAAGTCAACTAGAAAATTTGTCCTCTTCCAAGAAAAAATCCTGCAATTTTCTCCAGCAAAATTCCACGGCAAACCCATTCTCTAAACAACACTTCCTTTCACTACTACATCCACCAGAAAATTCACACTAATTGATGCAGAGGTGCAATGGCTCACAAACTTGGAAAATAATTCTTCAATTAGCTCCAAATTTCTCTGCTAGGGTGACACTCTTGGTTCACTAAAAAAGAGTTTGGATTTTCCACTTGGAAATCCTTGTTCTAAGTAGCATTGGTTGAATTGGCTAATCAACTCAAGAAAACCCTCCAAAGATAAAAAAATGAAATGCAAATAGAATGATCAAAATGAAGCTCTAGCCTTCCTTTTATAATTGTTGGTCAACCTTCCTTATGGGTTGTGTTACCACTCAAACTAGCAAGGGTCCTAGGAGGGGATCCTATAGAGTAACTACTAGGCCAAGTGGAAACAATGGAGAAATAGCCCACTGTCACCTCAGCTAAAGATCCCTTCTCTTTACTGACATTCACGGATGGGAGGAGTCTCGGTATGAGAGGACGATTTAGCTAAGGTGACAATTGGCTATTGATCCATTTTTTCCACTTTCCCTAGTAGTTACTTTATAGGGTCCCCTCCTAGGACCCTCGCTAGTTTGAGCGATAAAAAATTTGGTACCATTGTCAGGGAAACAAGATGTGTGTCTTGTTCCCCATACAACATATTGACATATCATTCTTGGTGACTCCATTGGAAGAATGAAGCCCTAGTTTTTCATTGAACTTTAAGGTTAATTCTTGTAGGGTGATTGAATCATTTCTTTAAGCATCTCTAAATTCACCCTAGCGACTTCCATATAATTTACATGTATATCTTAATAGGATGTCTTTCTTTGATGAATTCCCTACCTTGGACATCGTTCAGATTCTTGGACGCCCTAAGTGTCTTACCTTGAATATCATACATGGGGTATCCAAGTTTGATGGTAATCCACTATCTGCAGTCGATCATTTGGTAATATTTGCGGCATATGCCTCGCAAGCTAAGTTGGTTCATCACAATGTCCTCATGATGTTTTTCATGAGATCCCTCCACGGTCATAATTCATGGTTACATAATTGAAAACCTCGAAGCATCTCATCTATTGAGGAACTATTTGATATCTTCCTTGAGCATTTGCAAGTTTTCCAAGTAATTGACAAGCATGAGGAGAATCATGAAGAAGGGGATTCCCTTGACGGAAATGACCTTGCTAACCCCTTGGGTGTTGGAATCAATGAGTACTTATATATTGAAGAGGGGAAATGGAAAGTTCATGAGAACCATTTTTACAAGGACCCTATCTATGACACCGATGATGATGATATCAATAAGATCCTTATCTTTCCTCACAATCTTGGGGCTATATTTGAGTCTTATGTGGACCCTTTCCTCAACCATCCATGCGCTATCACTAATGAGTATGAATTATACCTCTCTCCTAAGTGTGATCATCATGATCAACCTACTTGTTATATCTCTCCATGTCATCGGTCTCCCTTTCCTTCCAATCATGACCTTGTGGTGGAGATAAAGCCTGATATAAAGGATAGGTACCATAGTGAAGATGATATGCCTGAGGTTTCCTTTCATCGAAGATTTATAAGCTTGATTGTTGATATCGATATATTTTTGTTAAAGAAGAGGATCATATGGAGTTGGTTGCATCCCACCATTCCCTTTTCACCCATGATTGCCCTTGTGTGGTCATCTTATTTTCCCACCTCTTTCCCTTGCAGTCTTCCATATGGCCATTCCTTCCCTTACCTTTGGATCTATTGCATGATAAATAAAGGAGCAGGTGTTATCATATTGATTGGATGATATGTTGGTTGCATTGGGTCTATGCTTACACTTAGTACTTGCATAATATCATATGCATGTTAGAATAGCATACATTGCATGCTAATTTTCGTGTTAGAACTAATGTCATATGATATTATCATTCTAAACTAGATGCATTTAGATTATAATTTCAATTAACAATAATTTTATTCCCTGTCAATTTTTATGGCCTAATATAAGCATGGGCAATCATGAGACTCCGCAAAAACATGCTACCCCGTGTGCTTGAATCTTTAATGTATAGGTAACATGTATCCAGTCCCAAGATATTGTTCGAGTTCTCATGACCTCCACGTTCGAGTACATTTGTGCACTATTTAGAGAGATCATGTCCCAACTAGAGCCAAATGTTACCTACCACCCATGGGTGATATCCATAGGAGAAATATTTCTCCTAGAAGGTCCTCAGCCAACAACCAAAAACCCCTTGCAACCACTAGATATCTCGATGTGCCACCATCTCTACCACTTGAGCTAGACATTATGCTCCATCACCCATCTATTATGATCATATGTTTGGAGGTGGGCCTTCCAACCCTGGAGGTATAGCCTTTCATTATCTAGTTGGGTATTTTGGCTTACTTATCATGGACACTTTTGGGCATAGATTGGTGTGGGGATTTGGTAGAAAGAATGGGATTAGTTTGTGCTCTTGTCTCCTCTGTCCAACTTTGTGGTTAACCTTGTATCTTAGTCCTGTGGGATCTCTTTTATTGGCTCCTATCATTAGGAATGACACTAGATGGAAAATCATGATTTTGGTTGTGTGGTATCATTTCCCGGCACCACATACATCACTCCCCTCCACTCATTAACCCCTTTCATTGTATTTCCAATTTGGGTCCTTTGTCCATTGGGCCCACAAGGAGTTAGTCTCCCCCCCCCTTGTCCACAATTTGGGTCGGGCCTAGAATGATGCCCCAGAGGTTGATTCAACTAAAAATAAAGTAAGAAATCATAATTTTTCCACTCTCAATAGGAAATGCATCGTAAGATGTAAAATATGGCCAAGACATACACATTTAGCATGTGGGAAAAAGCCAACATGAGCTCTACCCTCTATCATTATGGTCATCACCCTGGTTCCTAAGGCCCATATATGAGCTCCCTACATAATTAAGGAAACCATGATTGTCCCAACCCCTGGTGGGTAATGAATTTCCCAACCTTAAGGGGCTATTCACTACTACATCATTCACATCATGCTTGCATCCCCTGGAGCGCTGAGCAATTATATAAAAAAAATCAACAAAAGGCAAAGAAATATGAAGAAGGGTGGAAAAATAAAGTTCGAGGTAGCTCATGTACCATGATTGTTCCCTCCTACATTCGTACACCCAAGTGTGGGATTCCCTTATCATGGCTACCCTTGTATTTTGGCATGTGGCTTGGAGCCTTCCCCTAAAGTCCCACTCTTTTCCATCATTATATCACATGACACCAACCACTTAAGGTATGTACCATGGAAATGTCACTCCCTTATAGGTTGAAACCACTTAATAGGGTCCTTGATTAACCTCCTTCTTGAAATTGGAGACACTTGTACGTTCTAAAGCCCATTATGGAAGGGCATGCCACTGTGAAGTGTCCACTTGGTTCCATGATTTGTAAGTTCATTTACTCAATTGCACTAATGATTTGTTATATTGGAAGGTGAGGAAATGCATTGGATATTATACAAGATTGCAGGTGGGTCCTCGTCTTGGGGTTTTGTCTCTCTATACAGGGTCCAAGCCCTCCAAAGGGTCATATTGGAATATATATGGTGAGCGTAGAGAGCCATGGGCCTCCACTATAACAAAGAGAAAATAACCACATCATGGGATCCTTCAAATCCACTCAATTCCCACTCATGTTCCACTTATTTAATGATGATTATGAACCTAAACCACCTTTTCGAGCTGGCTACACATTTGCACCACACACTTGGAAGTTGTTCCAGGGCCCAAATGAAGATATGTCGCACCATGGGAGAGAAAGGGAGGGCTTACATCATAGTTCCAACCCTTATAGATGGGAGACATGCTTGTTCAATCCACTTGGAAACCCATGAGGATGTTTTTCTACCCCCGCAACAACTTGGGAGCACCAAAGGTCATTTGCTTAGAGTCAAGGGGCCACCTCCTTCATCACTATTTTTGGAGCCCTTTCATTCCTTTTGTCACAAGTTAGAATTCACTAGGCCTTCCAATAACCCTCCTAAATATTGTATTATCATTTTGGCCCTCCTGAGAGGCTTATTTTTCATGTTATGGAGCTATTTGGTGGGATTATCACCAATTAGGGTGTTATTTTTCACATTAGAGACACTTTTAGGAGTTTGTTAGGCTAATTAGACTCATTGAACTATTAGAGGCTCATATAAATACAAATGAGGCCTTATCTATAACTCATCATCACTTATATTTGAATCATTGTTTCTTTTGGAATTTTTTTGTGATTATTGAAGGATGAATAGGAGATTCTTTAATGCGTTTTGATTTTGCGTTGATGTTATTCTATTTTGGAGCTTCTCTCTTGCAAATGCGATGGATGGATATACGTTTTCTGCCATGTAAGTTTCTCTTTTATGTGAAATTTTCATCATATGTTTAATGTATGGAATATTGCATCATGATGTTGCTTGTGCTTTAAATTATGCAAAAATATTAAATCAATTTGGTAGTCTTGATCTATTGCATGAATTATTCATTGAGAAAGAAAAATTGAATGTTCCTAGGGGTTTTCTTTGAAAACCTAACCCTAAAACTCCATTATTTGACAAGTCAAAGTATAAATCCTTATTGTAGCTAGGTAGCTGCTTCATTAGGGAATGTGAAGCTGAAATTAGGCTCCTTTATACAACAAAACCCCAAATCATTCTCATTCTTGACTCCGTTCTCCCAGTAGACTAGGCACTAGTCCTAGATCCTTAGTGATCACATTAACTTAATGAAATATCATTCTTTCGCCTCTTATCTTCCTCTTTTCTTCATCTCCTAAGGATAAGGATATTTTCTAGGGATTGGTGCTAAATTTTAGGGAGGAGGAATTTTAGAATTTTGTTTGGATAAGTTTCTTCATTTATGTCTCCTCTAGGCATTCTCCACTTATGAAGAAATCTTGACAATGGAATTTCAACTAAATTGATGCCCTAGATATCACACCAAGAGGGAACCCTTGAAGCTCCTTTGACTTGGGGATTTCTTGAACGTTTTCACTTTGTAGTTCATCATTCAAAACCTTTTATTTTAACTATAGGTGATAATTGGATAAGCCTTTACAACAGTATATCTCTCAGCCCTTAGTATCTTATAGAATTTCTCACAAGGGGTTTTTCGTGGAAATTCACCCTAGCTTCTCCAAAATCTCAGAATTTAATTGAATATTTCTATTGAATGAGCCATATTTGCCTCAGTTTGAACCCTAGTATAAACACATCAATCACAAGTGAGGGATTTTGGAAGTTTTGATCTTAGGAATTCATCATTTTTTAATATTCCTAAACCCGAAGTCATCCTTCCCTCAAGCCTTTCTTGGAGAGCCCTTTTGCTTCTAAAACAAGAAACCTATTATCTGATTGTCCCCTTTGAATGAGCATTGGAAATAACATTGTGCATCTTTATTGGCCTCATCATTCTAGTGTTTTCCCTATTACAGGACTCTTCCCATCGTGGAAAGTTCGTAAAGAGCAAGGGACATTGACTAAGATGACAGTGGATCCTTGTCTCGTTATTTCCACTTGATCTAGTAGTAGTCCCTTTGGAAACTCTCCTAGGACACTTGCTAAATTAAGTGGTAATAGTCTCCATTAATTCGACCCCCATTTGTTTTCCCTTTTCATGTCGTTCAATTTTCTCCTAGGGGGTTCAATTTCACCTTTTGTGACCCCCACAACCTATATTCACTTTAATTTTATTCTTTTCCTAAGTCCAAACCTTTGCCTCTTCTCCAAAAAATTATTTAATACCTCCACAACTTATTTCTCCTAATTTTTATTTATCTAATATTATATTAATCGCCAAAATTGCAAAATTGATATTTTCCTTTACAATTTTTTTAATTGGGGACATGACAGTCCTCCCTTCCCAAATGTTGTTTGTCCTCAAGCAATTGTACTGTTGGATGGTGCAAAATTTGTTCTCCCTCCCATGTGGCATCATCTTGAGGAAAATCCTTCTACCTGATTAGGAATTCTCTAATAGTATTTCTCCTCAACTTCTCTCCCTCTCCTGTGAAATAGCATCAGGTGTCAAAATCAAGTGTCCCTCATTATTCAATGGTGGTAACTCTGTGACAACTATCACATGTTGTCTCAAATCCTTTTTCAGGAAAGAGGCATGAAATACATTATGCACCTTACTTCCTAGTGGAAGCTCCAACTCATATGCTACCTCTCCAACCCATCAGGATCACCCTGTATGGTCCATATAAGCGAGGCTAGAGCCTTTCAGCTTCCTTTTTCTTTCATGTGAACTCCTTATATGGTTGCAATCTCAGGAAACCCAAATCTCCCACCTCAAAATGTCTCTCTACTATGCCCTTATCTGCATACAATTTTTGTTGGTTTTGTGTCATCTACAAGTTATCCTTGAGTCCTCCAAGGATATCTTAGTTCTCTTGTATCCAATATTTGGCCCTTGGGGCCCTTCTATCTCCAAAATCCATATCATCAAAGTTCAATGCATCATAACCATATAAATAATGAAAGGGTGTCATACCTATGGACATATGGTGTTGTAGAAATACTCCTCAAGGTGTAACCACTTCACCCATGCTCTCTATCATCTAGTTACATAATTATGTCGATATCCCTGAAGCAACAAAGTTGTCACTTGTTCTACTTTATAATGTAAAATACACAATGTATTGTAAATAAATTTTTTATTAATAAGATGGATGTATAAAGATCATTGACTGTTACAATGAGGGCTCACTTTTATACCTAGGCAGGTGCCATTTCAATGAATATTCATGTCTTTTAGAAACATGCATCTTCATTAACTAATCATTAATTAACTATAATTTCAATTACTATTTATTCATTTATATTTATTGTATTTTATATAAATTATATTCGTAACATTGTCCCTCTCTTCAAAAGCTTTGTCCTTAAAGCTTTACTATTTAGATAATTTCCTCCATGTTGCATAACGTCATTTTAGAATGTCAATTTCTTCCTTGCGAACCTACTTCATTTTTTTTTTCTTTGTTATATGTTATTTTATTTATTATTTATCGATATGAATTCAATTTTTATATATATATATATTATATATATATAAATATTATAATTAGCTAAAGTCACTTTATACAAAAATTATTATAAATAACTTTATAACTCTATAAAGTTATCTATAATAGATTTATAAAGTTATTTCAATTATGAATTTTGTTTTGTTTTGTTAGTTGTATTTTTCTATTATTTTTTGTTTTCGGATGGTCAGCGTACATGTTCATACAATCGTGTCCCCTACAGCGAAATTATTAGTGTTTGGTTAGAATAGCGACATCACATTTGTTCCATGTATGCTTGCATTATCTTCAATTCCAATCGCTAGGCAGTCCCTATATACTTTTCAAGAACATAAGGGTCATGTTCATCAAGTTCATCACGGACAACTCCATTTATTTCTTCCTTTGAATTTTTTGTTGCTTGAGGAAACATAAATGATACAATTGACTTTATAATCTAGCAGCCCATGAATGTTCCATCTATTATAGAACCATAGTCTTCTCCACCAACACTATGTCGTATGTGTGAGTCAATACCCCAAAAGAACATGTGTGAGGGAATATTTACATGATCCTTGACTTCTGCAGGCTCGCACAACATAGATAGATCAAGATAATCAGAATGAACACGTCATGTTTACGATGAATTTGAGCCATCCTTGACAATATTTGTAGTAACTTTTTGGGGCAATGGCATTTCATGCAACAAGCAACCAACCTCTACAACTACGTTTATTTTTGTAGTAGAATTGTACAATAGATCTTCTATGTAACCTTTACAATTGTTACTCAGTATAATAATCTTATTCAACTTAGCAGGAATGCAGTTTGCGTCGAGTACATTTATATATAAATAGAAGGGGTAGCGAGGCATAAAAAATAGTGTGGGTCTCTCAATTGTACATCTTGTATTTTCGTCAAAAGAGAGACAAGTACAGTCCAAGGCATTTAAATCCATTCACTCAACTTCAAAGAGGATTGGATAGTAGACCTCAATATCATTCACCCATTTAAATATTTCCCTCAATAGAATCGTAAAGGCTAATTGTATCGATGAATCCCCTCTATAAGAATTGATTTTTCCAAGGTCATAGAGAAATAGTTGTAATTTCTAATAAATCTGCAATATGTTATGACGTATATCTTTTCCCTGTAATTTGGTTGGAAAAATTGACATAAATCTGCAATATGTTATCCATCAATGAAGGTTACGTTCACTCTCACCATCATTCTTTTCAAAATAAGACGAACTTTTTTTCATATGGGGATCTGGATGCCTTTCATTGTAACTTATGAAATGATTTCTGAGCATTTAATAACTCAAATCAAAATAAACACCATTAATTTTGAATTCTATTTTAGGCACTAAAATAGTGGGCAGAGAAATAATTTCAGTTACATCTTCTCTGTTGCTCAACACTTTAGTGTAGTTGGGAATAAACTTGAGACCTAACTTTAGACTTAGTGTCATATTTTTATTATTACTATCTTGAGATGGAGGGTTCTTAGACATTTGTATTACATTAAATTCACCAACTATACCCAAAACTTTCTTCAAATATTCTTCATCACCTTCTTTATCAAGACCACCTATAAAAATTCCAGATTGCTTTTGTTTCTTCATATCCCTTAATGGGGCAACAATGTCATTAAATTCATGTTTAACATCTTTGACATCTATTGTAAATGTAAATTCATCATTATTTTGTTGTTCATCCCCCTCTTGTATATGTTGGCTTATTTCATTCAGTTGATACATAGGCTCTTTTACTCTCTCAAAATGTTTAAAGTGACCTATGTCCTGACAACTATTGCTAGATAAGGTATGCATTGTATTTTCCTCCTTTGTCTATTGCAAATCGACTATATCGGAAATTTACTTAACTAGATCAGAATCCACGATTTCCTTACTCGCAAAATAAATTTTGTCATCTTCTTCAATAATCTTATCTATGTCACCTTGAGGAGTTCCTAATCCAACATGCTCAAAATTGTTTTCCATGTTAGAACATTCTTCATTGTTAGTTTTCTTCATGTCAATGTCCTCCTCCATTCTAGACATTGAATAAGTTTCAAAAGTCTTTATTGGCATTTCGAGTATTTCTTCTATTTCTAGAAAGCAATAATTATTGAGTGGTCATATGTTCACATGTTCTCATAATTTCAAGATCTCTGACTTAATAGATAGACTGTGCAATGGTTAATGTCCAAAAGATCGAATGGATCTAATACCACTAAAGCAACAAAGTTGTAGCTTGTTGTACTTTGTAATGTAAAAAACACAACGTATTGTAAATAATATTTTTATTAATAATATTAATGTACAAAGATCATTGAATGTTACAATGAGGTCCCAGTTATATACCTAGGCAGGTGCCCTTTCAATGAGTGGTCGTCTTTTAGAAACATGCCTCTTCATTAACTAATCATTAATTAATTATAATTATAATTACTATTTATTCATTTATATTTATTTTATTTTATATAAATTATATTCATAACAATCCCTCAAGCCACTTATTCACTATCTCTCTCTTCCCATCTGTCTGAGGGTGGTAGCTAGTACTACTGGGTGTAAGCTTTGTGCCCACAAGGCAAAATAACTACTTCCAAAATCCTCCCATAAATCTAGCATCCCTGTCATTGAAAATCATCTTAGGCATCCCATGAAACCTAAACACCTCTTAGAAAATCAACTCGGCCACTTGTGAGGCTGAGTATTGAGCTGGAATGGAGAAAATGCGTGCAAATTTTTTCAGCCTGTCAACAACCGCAAAGATGCAATATCTCCCTTGTACTCTCAGAAACCTTGTAATAAAATCCATCAAGATTCTCTCTCACTTCCTCTTAGGAATAGGAAGAGGATGTATAAATCTAGTTGAATGTGTGTGCTCTCCCTTATTCCTCTAGCATGCATCGCACTCCCTGACATACTTTAGAACATCCTCCCTAAGACCCCGCCTAGTGAAACACTCCCTAATGGCCATGTATGTCTTGTAGAACCCTTGATGACTTTCCAAAGGTGAGTCATGAGTTGCGTGTAGGATATTCTCCCTCAACTATGAACCTGGCACTAGATAAATCTTGTCTTTGTAGTAGATAACAACATCCATCACCTGGTGCCTATCATCCCCATGAGTACCATCCAAGATCTCACATGCATAGCGATCCTTGGAGTACTCCAACAAAATTTGTGCCTTCCAATCCTATGAAATATACATCAAAGAGAGTGTCAAGGACCTCCATGATAATGCATCAACTACTATGTTTTGCTTTCCCTTAACATACTCAATCTCAAAATCAAATGCTTGGATCGTACTAACCCATTTATGTTGCCTCTCCTGCATTTTTTGTTGCTCCAAGAAAAATCAAAGACTGTTGTCATCATTCTTTACCTTGAACCTGTTCCCCACCAAGTATTTCCAAACTTAGCCAATGCATGGATGACTGCTATCTCTTTATCATATATGGAATACAACCCCTAGGTTTGAACCCCGTATAGAAATTACCTGCATATGAATTCTAAAACACAAAAAATAAACAATGAGAGAGGATAACACATATACACAAAGATTTTCCCCTGGATCCCAAAACCAAGACCACCAGCTTGATTTTTCATTATGTTCCTTTCAATGTTACAATACATATTTATACATGCTGAAGCATCCAATACCATGGACAAAAAACCATCGCGTCCAAAACCATGGACCGAAAAACATAGGTAGGTCCACCCAACCTAATTTAGGGTCCAAAAAAAATTTTCCCTGGGCGCTGCCTCGGACCCCATAGAGGGGGGCTACCCTCCCCCCTGTGACCCCCCAGCTACACAATCGGTGCAATGAAGGGGGGGCTCCTCCCCCCCTCTAACCCTCCGATTGACTATGTGGGCTAGTCGTGGAAATAATATAACATAACCCAACATTCTCCCACTTGTTGTGTTCTTTCCACAGGGGGCCATAGGAGAGCTTAGTCATTTATCTAGCCCTGAAATGCCCATTGTTTCTCTACACCAAGGGAACTTCTCGGAGCTCACAGATTTTGTTAATGCATCTACAGTATTCTTCAAAGTGTCCACCTTTGCCAGCAACACCTTTTTTTCTTCTATCATATCCCTCACAAAGTGATACTGAACATCAATGGACTTTGTCTTTGAATGATAAGCAGGGTTCTTTTCCAAGAAAATTGCACTTTGATTGTCACAGTCTATCCTTATAGCTCCTTGTACTAACCCCATACTTGAGCACAATCTCTGCAACCAAACTTCTTCCTTTCTTGCATGAGTGGCTACCATGTATTCTGCCTCTGTAGTTGATAGTGCCACTACAGATTGTTTCTTATTCATCCAACTGACTGCACCTCCAAATAGGTTAAACACATACCCACTTGTAGATCTTCTCTGATCCAGATCTTCAACCCAGTCTGCATCAACAAAGCCATGGATATCCAACACTCTGTCCAATCCTGGTCTTCCTTGGTAGCACAAACCATAATCACTAGTGCCACGCAAATACCTGAAAACCCGCTTCACTGTTGTCCAGTGCTCCTTCCCTGGTTTTGACATAAACCTGCTCTATACTCCCACTGCATGTGCAATGTCTGGTCTAGTACAGACCATGCATACATCAAGCTACCGACTGCACTTGCATATGGAACACGGGACATGTCCTCTTCCTCTTCTTGTGTCTTGGGACACTGTTCAGCAGATAACCTCACACCTACAGGAATAGAACCTTCACCGGTTTACTATCCTGCATATTAAGCCTCTGCAGTATTGTCTCAACATACTTCCTCTGGTTTAACCAGAGCTTCCTCTTTGCCCGATCTCTTTTAATTTCCATGCCCAAAATATAGTTTGCAGCACTGAGATATTTCATGTCGAATTTGGAGGACAATTGGGTCTTCAAATCCTGGATAATTTCTTTGTCATTTCCAACCAACAACATATCATCCACATACAAGACCAAATAAATAACACGGTCACCAATTAATTTCAAATACACACATTGATTTTCTTTGCTTCTGGTGAAACCAAGTCCCCATATAAATGTATCAAATTTTTGATACCACATCCTTGGTGACTGTTTTAACTCATATAGAGACTTCTTTAACTTGCATACCAGTTCTTTCTTACCCTTCACTGCAAAGCCTTCAGGTTGATTCATGTAGATCTCCTCTTCCAGATCCCCGTGAAGAAAT
>APFE030016852.1:26180-40012 GCA_000404065.3 Pinus taeda
ATTTCTCTTTGCTGAATTATTGAAGATAAAAGAAGATTTGATCAAAGGGTTTCCCCATATTGGGGTTTGTCCCTAGCTAGCCGCCACATCTTGTGTCTCTTGTCTTGGTTTGTTTTCTGTTGATCGCTTAATGTTCTATCTGTACTTTACTTATGTACATGTGATTGCTAATATGTGGATAATAATAAGAAAGATAAGTAAACTGCTCTAAGCATAGAACATACCATAATTTAACAAAGTAGCTTCCAATGTAACTTAGCCTGGAATGGTTTTGTGTGGATTTGTCTTGATTGTATGAGTGTTCTAGCATCATAATTTTTCCTTTTGGTGAGGAGAGAGATTTGTTCATCCTCTTGGGAGACAATTCATGAGTGAATGCTTGAGGAAACATGCTGACAGGACCCTCCAAGGAGACTTACAATGTCAAGGCATGGTTGTAACTTTTGCTTAAGTTCATATTAATACAAATCAATGGTTTATTCCCTATATATTATGTCAAATTTCATATTGATAGCTTGAAGCTCCTTGACCCTTTAAGTAGATCATTTCTGTTGTATTATATTATGTTTGTTGTTGTTCTCTATATGTTGTTTCAGGTACAAAAGTGACTAGAACGAGAGCTGGAGCAACACAACGAGAATTTCATCAAATGAGGATTTGAAGGTAGGCCTTCATGACATTAACTATTTAAGTGAATTTGCTTTGATATTGTTCTTGTTGTGACTAGACCCACTCTAGGGCTAGAGGAGTTGCCTCTGTCCACTTAGAGAACTTGCCTACTTCACAAGTTGGTGACTCCATTGAGGAACTGTGTCTTTTGTCTCTTGATTTTATTTTTTCTTTGTTTTTGTATTGTATCCTTTACTTTTTGGGTAGAATTCTCCATATTGTGCATTATTTGATGACTCTTGGTAGTCTTCCCTCTATCATAAGTGATAGGTTTGGCCTTTCCTCAGGTGAATTTTTAAATTTTTCCTTTGATTTGGGGTCGTCGCCTTTTATTTTAAGACAATCACGAAAATAGTTGCATATGCTCTATTTAATTAGTTGTGATTTCTACTGTTTGGCGTGATTAAATCACCTCACAGTCGTGACAGGGTTTGAGTTATGTTCGACGATGTTTCCTGGTGTACTTATGCGATGACGTTGCAAGTTGCTAGTTAAGGGGTTGTGACTTTTCATTGTCGGCGCAGGTTGTTGGATCAGATGAGCTTGACTCTCTCCTTTAGGATGGTTGTTCCACCCTTTGTGCAACCTCCCAAGGGATAATCTCTTTCTCCCATCTTTTATGGAGGTTGCTCCTCCTATAAATACCTCTTTCATAGTTGAGATATGCTAGTTGCAGTTGTAGAGTGGTAGTTGGAGATAGTCAAAGAGGTAGAGTGAGAGAGTTCTACTGGAGTTTGGAAGTAGATTCTAATGTAACTTAGCCTAGGATGGTTTTGTGTGGATTTGGCTTGATTGTATGAGTGTTCTAGCATCATAATTTTTCCTTTTGGGTAGGAGAGAGAGTTATTCATCCTCTTGGGAGACAATTCATGAATGAATGCTTGCGAAGACATGCTGACAGGACGCTTCAACGAGACTTACAACATCAAGGCATGGTTGTAAGTTTTACTTCAGTTCATATTAATACAAATCAATGGTTTATTCCCTATATCTTATGTCAAATTGCACATTGATAGCTTGAAGCTCCTTGACCCTTTAAGTAGATCGTTTTTGTTGTATTCTATTATGTTTGTTGTTGTTCTCTATATGTTGTTTTAGGTACAAAAGTGATTAGAATGAGAGCTGGAGCAACATAACGAGAATTTCATCAAATGAGGATTTGAAGGTAGGCCTTCATGACATTAACTATCTAAGGGAATTTTCTTTGATATTATTCTTGCTGTGACTAGACCCACTCTAGGGCTAGAGGGGTTGCCTCTGTCCCCTGAGAGAACTTGCCTGCTTCACAAGTTAGCAAATCCACTGGAGAATTGTGTCTTTTGTCTCTTGATTTGATTTTTTCTTTGCTTGTTTATTATTTCCTTTAATTTTTGGGTAGAATTCTCCATACTGTGGGTTGTTTGACGCCTCCTGGTAGTCTTCCCTCTATCATAAGTGATAGGTCTAGCCTTTCCTTGGCTGAATTTTTAAAATTTCCTTTGATTTTGGGTCGTCGCCTTTTATTTTATAACAGTCGCGACGATAGTCGCGTCTGCTCTATTTAATTAGTTTTAAATTGCCTCATAGTCACGACAGGCTTTGAGTTACGCTCGACGCTATTTACTGGTGTACTTCTGCGACGACATCACAAGTTGCTAGTTAAGGGGGTGTGACTTTTCATTTTGAAGTTTTTTTTACTGATTGGCCAGGTTGTCCTATCCTTCTAAGCTTGTCTTCTACCTATTTATTGTGTGTCAAATAGTTTTTTTCTAGAATACTTGATCCTTGGTTTCATTCCCTTGATACTTCTCCTTTTGAACTCTGTGACCTGTTCACCTTAGGGTTTCTTGAAGCATTAGCTTTTTCTTGGGTTACTTGTTCGTTTGGACCTTTGAGCTGTGTTTGAAATGATCCCTTTCTTTGTTTGACACTTTTCCTTATTGACTATTATTTCATATCCCTAATTGGTATGTGATGTTTGGTTATCAAAACTTTCAAGTCTTGTTTGTTTGGTTTCCTTCCATCACTTTAGCATAGATCACATTGCTTCCTGATCAATTAGAAAGCTTCCAAGTTTTTGCAAAAAGAAACATATTCTTAGTTTTAAGTCTTTGATTAGTTTATGAGTGGAATTTTTCTCTTTACTTATTGAATGATTTCATTTAACAGGGACTTAAAACTAGCATTATTTTGAGTTTTGCATTTGGTTTCTTGTCATCTATTCGAAAGAACACAATATCGCATGACATGTAGAAGTTGAAAAGAAAAGGATGCATTTTTCATTTTCTTAGTTGAATTACTTGAAAGTTAGTGAAAGATAGAAGCATTTCTCTTTCCTCTTGATTGGTTTTCTTGCAAAATAACGAAAAGTACCATTATTGCATTTGCTTGCTTGTCGCTTTGATTGGTTTGAAATGAACCTCTCACTTTTCTTTAGTTATTTATTCATTGAAAAGAAATGGTTGCTTTACTCATTTAGTTCATTCTAGGAGTTTTTGAAGATACATTCAGTAGGGCCTTAAAATTGAGATCTAATTCAAAATAAACTGCCAAAATTTATCAAATTAACCTAAGGAAGCATTGAAACTTAACGCTCATATTTAGAGGTCTAGGCCAGAGACGTGTTCCGACATCTTGGTTTTGTTTTCACTAAGGTTGGGTGATTCATCCTTTTTTGATTCGATAAGTGCTAGTACAGAATTGTGCTCCCTCTACTATCACAAATATGATGGGAGACCCCACTAGATTGCAATCCTTTTATCCATAGGAAGTTGAGTCTGCTGCCTTACAAATCGTAATGCATCGAAAACAACATTCGGGAAGATTAGCTATCGTATGGGAAGTCCTTGGTCATTTCTCTTTCATTTTACTGCCAAGGTGTATATGTAGTTTTATGATTTGTCTGGTAAACCTTTTGCCTAGAGTTCCAGAGCAATAATTTGATCTTTTTGACTCATTAAACTTAAAATATCATTCGAGCACTTGTCCTTTCGAGCTCGTTTCCAATTTGAAGTGATAGAGTCACCTTTCGTCCTTTTCTCGACTCTATAAACATGAAAAGGCAAATTTTTGTTTCAGTATTCTAAAATTAACTTCCCATAGAATATTCCTGGTAAAAGTTATCTTCCTTGGTAATTCTTTAGAGCCGATTCCACTGGCAACATTCCCAGAGTCTACCAGTCAAGGGTTTTCCTCAGAAGTGAATCCCGGTCCTTTTCCTTCTTTTGGAAATTCCAGTGCTCCTTATATGGAGACGTTGTCCCTTCCTAGGTTAACCATTGGTTTACCTAATTGGTTATTTTCGACCTTAGTGATCTCGAGTGTCCCAACACTTGCCCCGTTGTCTCCTTCATTCAAATTACGTCATGATGATTCTAAGGTTGACCTCGCCCCTTCTTCCCCTGTTTCTTCCTCTTCCTCTTCTACTTCGCCTGGTGAAAGTTTGAAATCCAGTAACCAAGAGGCTAAGAAGAAGAATAAGAAGAAGAAGAAGATGAAGAAGAAGAATTCAAATAAGCGAGAGGCCAACCGTGCAGCTATTACTCCAAATCCACCTCCTATGGGCAAAACTTCTAATCCTCCATGGAAGGTTATATTCCCTTGTAAGTTGTGTAAGAGTGATCATCTCTTTCGAGACTATCCTGGCATTCCCAGAGTCTTAGAGGTATGGTCTCAAAATCTGGATCGACTATCCCCGTTGACCTCTGGAGATCATGTCGATGCTACACTCTTAGCTAACGATGGTAAGAAGAAAGGGAAGATTAGATTCCCCTGTAGGTTGTGTGAAGGAGAGCATCTTCTTCACCTTTTTCCTCTTATGGATAAAGCTTCCAAAGTTTTGGAAAACCTTGTAGCTCCTCAACTCCAACTCCTTGTTGGTTATCAGAAGCTTTCTTCTGACCCTCTCTCGGTTGGTAAAGAGATTGACTAAGATTCATGTCTTGTTTGTCTTGCTCTTCCTGAGCGAGACTCTTCTGTGTTTTTTCCTGACCAACCATTGGTCGAAAAGAGTGTTGACTTGGCTCTACCACCAATTTCTCACTCTATTCCAGAAGAGCGTGGTGATCATATTGCTCATGTTCTTCTCGTCTCCTCATATTCTCATGAATCGAAGAGTGACCCTCCTGTCTCGATTGTTCAAGAGAGTCCTTCTCCTATTCTTGTATAGCTTGGGGGAAATCATATGATACCCCTGCCAAGTAGTTCTATCGTCTCTTTATATTGGAGTCACGTGATTGCTTTCCACCTCCATCTTATGTGCCTTTCCAGATTAGAATGCAAGCCTATAATATGGTAGTACCTGGCACTATATTAGATGAAGGCACATATGTTATCATCATGTCTTCTACTACTTGGCAAGCTTTGGGTTCCCCACAGCTTGTGCCTATCACCCAAAATATGTTGGCTTTCAATAGAGGAACCAGTCAACCCTTAGGGATCCTTCCGAAGTTCCCTATTACTTTGGCAGGAAAGACCGTCTATATAGATGTGATGGTAGTCCAAGGTCCATTAGATTTCAATATTCACCTTTGATGCAACTATGTTTATGTCATGGGAGCTCTTATTTCTTCACTTTTCCATCTGGTTTGTTTTCCGCATGAAGGGAGAATTGTGACTATTGATCAATTGTCGTTCATTGGTCACCAAGCGCCTCCTTTGCAACCATTGACCCCTATCGACTCTTTTTTTCAAGTAGTACCTTCCTCGCCATAGGTCGATTATGTGGCTACTCATTCTGTCTCTGCATCTGTTGATGATTACACAGATGGGGTTGTACATTATGTACTGGGGGAATTGGAACCTGATCTGTCTATGGTACGAAATGACATGTATTCCTCCCAGACCGTGGTTCTTCCATCTAGTCAGGATCTCTTGGAAGCCATGTTCTCGTATGGTCCAAGAACAGTTGTTCTGAGGATAGTTCTTGGTATTGTGTTATCCTCATTAAAAAATGAGACAAGAGTTGAGGATTATTCTTGGTCTTGTGTCAACCTCATTAATAAATGAAACAAGAGATGAGGATAGTTCTTGGTCTTGTGTTAACCTCATTAAAAAATGAAACAAGAGATGAGGACAGTTATTTTCTTGTGTCAACCTCATTAAAAAATGAAACAAGAGATGAGGATAGTTTCTGGTCTTGTGTCAACCTTGTTAAAAAATAAAACAAGGGGTGATGAGGACAATTCTTTTCTTGTGTCAACCTCGTTAAAAAATAAAACCAAGGATATGAGCATAGTTCCTTGTCTTGTGTCAAGCTCATTAAAAAATGAAACAAGGAATATGAGCATAGTTCCTTGTCTTGTGTCAAGCTCATTAAAAAATGAAACAAGGTCCCCTGGAGAAAATTTCCAATTCGAGTCTTTGATTAGATCTTGTAAAATCCAAGTCGAGTCTTTCACTTGATCTCGTAAATGAACCTTCATTCCATCAACCTGATAGCCACGAGTAGTCTACTTAGGTGAATGTAATGAAGCTTGGGGGCATGCACCTAGTGGTAAAGTTAATTTTCCCTGTAGGTTATGTGAAGGGAATCACCCCATTCACCTTTGTCCCTATTTGGACGAATCCCAAAGGTGTTGGATAATCATCCTAATTCATCACACCAATTTCCATATGGTTATAGGAGACTCTCCCTTTCATCATGTTGAGGGCATGTAAACCAATCTCAAGCATATTTATTTGTTTCAAGTTTGTGTAAAAATGAAACTAAATTCAAGCATAGTTTGTTATGGTTCAAGCTTGTGTAAAAATGAACCCATCTCCATTGCCATTCTGCCAGCCTCTTCCATTAGATGAGCCTTGGTTTTTCTCCTTTCCTGAGGGATCGCAACGATGGGTGGTTTTATTAGCCAGCCTCTTGACCATTACAAGTTTTGAGTAGTTCCACCATTGCCGAAACCAGTTGCTACCCTTCATACCACTCCTTCCTCCAGGACGAGTTTCCTTTAAGCTCTTTTCTGACTCGTAAAAGATGAAAATATTGCCGAGTATTTTTTCCTATTTGACTCGTTAAAGAGAATAAAAATGGGGGGCCCCTTTCAGCTCTTTTCTGACCCTTTAAAAGCAAAAAGATGGATGAGCGATTGTCGTTTTGATCTCATTAATGGATGCGAAGCATCATGTTCCCAGTATAAGTTTACCCCTTTTTCGGGCTGGGAGGCACTATTTATGAAAAATTTACTCCTTGGTTGAAATGGTCAAGCGGTTGTCTCAAGTATTGTTTTCTACCATTTTGGGCTCGAGAGACACAAATGCACGAAAAGGGACCATGTGGAATTTTCTTCGATGTGTCTTTTTCAATGTCTCTAAACATGAAAAAGATACCGAGTTACACCTTTGTCGGACTCGTTAAACTATTAAACGACATCGGGTTCTTCACCATGATGAACACGAGTTTCTCCTTCCTAATGCTTGTTAAACTTACTACGTCAGATTTGTCCGAAGGATGAATTTATAGTGCAAACATATGCTATCCCCTTCAAGCTTATGTTTCAAAAATAATCGGGGTACTCGCCAGAAATGGTGGGGGGAAATTTGGAAGTATTCCGTCAATTGTATTAATTATTACAACAACTTGTCGCTCTTGAACATTGACACTCTTTCTACTATGTGTCAGGTTGGGATATCCTCAATTTATCATTGGCTTTCCAGGTTTTGGGTTATCCATTTTGCCTCATTCCATCTAATCCTTGCTACATCATCTTGATCTTTGATCCCTTGGTACCAAAATGCTGCCAACATCTGGAGTCATGTCGTTGATATTTTCAAGAGCTTAATCCTTCTGCAGTTTGTATCCTTACACACCTTCCTCAGATTCTCTCTCCCATCCACATTCATCTTGTTCCTTTGTCTCGCATCGATGATGTGGGAAACATTATGGCCCTCCTTCGACCAATCGTTTCCTATCGACTTCAGCTCATTATCTGGGAAGTTGATCTAGAGACTTTTTTCTGGTAGCTTGGAGCTTGCATGCTTTAATGGCAATTTCTTCGCATTCAATGTCAGGCTTTCATTATTGGCCTTCGATCGAGTGATTTTACGAGTGTTCGAATTCAGATCATTCTTCACAATTCGTGGATTGTACTAGCAGTACCTTGATAACCATTGACATTACTGGTGGTCTCTCTCGTGCTTGTTAACGGTTTACATCATTGACCGGTAATCAAGCAATTTTCTAGTATGCTCAACTTCAACACATCTATTCGCATATTAGAATTTGTACCTTGATTGGGTTGGGATTCAAGACCCTGGGCTCAAATTACACAAGTCCAGGTTGCACAGATTGGTTCATGATTGTATACATGACTCTTTTTATTGGATGGCTACGACCACCTGAGTCTTTGATATGGTCCTTTTGATTGGATGGTTGTGTCCATACCACAGATCATTTATGTTTATATTCTGGATGGCTGCGCAATGCCTTATGCACATGTATTTCCTTTCACTATGAACTTATGTATCAGAGATACCAGTTGTGCTTGCATTTGCAGGTTCTCTGCGATGGTGTTTAGTTCCAGTTATGGATTTGTAAAGCATTTCACCCCTCCCACTCTCTCAACCTTCATGCTTTAGGGGGCATCTGTTACACAATAATTTGTCACCAACCCCACATTCCATGATCCCGGACACTGTCAGTCCGTGTTATTGACATCTGCTTTGTTTCATGTTGCAAAATATGTGTCAGTGTCTTCCTTGTCATATCAGGAAGAATAACTCAGTTCATTACTCCTAGAGCAGACCCTTTTTAACCTCTGTTTTTGGGTCATCGCAGGTCATTAGTTATTCCACCCACGAAGATGGCCAAGATTGAAATAAGGCTAGTGACGTCGTCACCCTATCGCTATGTTTCACTCGCAACGAGCTACTTTGGGTGAGTTTGTTTTTAACAAATTGTCGAAGCTTCTGAGGGGCGGTCCTAGGGTTGGTTGTTGGATTAGATGAGCTCAGCTCTCTCCTTTAGGATGGTTGTTCCACCCTTTGTGCAACCTTCAAAAGTGATAATATCTTTCTCCCATCTTTTATGGAGGCTCCTCCTCTTATAAATACCTCTTTCATAGTTGATATCTGCTGGTTGTAGTTGTAGAGTGGCAACTGGAGATAGTCAAAGAGGTAGAGTGAGAGAGTTCTATTGGAATTTGGAAGTAGCTTCTAATGTAACTTAGCCTGGGATGATTTTGTGTGGATTTGGCTTGATTGTATGAGTGTTCTAGCATCATAATTTTTCCTTTTGGGTAGGAGAGAGAGTTATTCATCCTCTTGGGAGACAATTCATGAGTGAATGCTTGTGGAGACATGCTGACAGGACCCTTCAAGGAGACATACAACATCAAGGCATGGTTGTAAGTCTTACTTCAGCTCTTTTTAATATAATTCAACGGTTTATTCCCTATATATTATGTCAAATTGCATCCCCAAGGGATAGCTCAAATGGTCGAGTTCCCGTTGCTAAGCACTTTCCCAGTTGGGAGTCATAGGGTCAAATCTCCTCGATGCCCTCAGGGTTAGGCATGTTAAGATTGGCTGATGGGTAGATCCCTTTGGGTGGAACTGCCCCAATATTTACCGTGGATGTAGTGGCCACTCAGTGACCGTGAACCACAGCTTTAAAAAAAAAAATCTTATGTCAAATTGCATATTGATAGCTTGAAGCTCCTTGACCCTTTAATTAGATCGTTTGTGTTGTATTATATTATGTTTATTGTTGTTCTTTGTATGTTGTTTTAGGTACAAAAGTGATTAGAATGAGAGCTAGAGCAACACAATGAGAATTTCATCAAATGAGGATTTGAAGGAAGGCCTTCATGACATTAACTATCTAAGGGAATTTAATTTGATATTGTTCTTGTTGTGACTAGACCCACTCTAGGGCTAGAGGAGTTGCCTCTATCCACTGAAGGAACTTTCCTGCTTCATAATGTGAGGATGAAAAACCCATGTGAGAATGAAGGAAACTCCACACTGAAATAGGCTCACTAGTTGTATGCTCTGCCCAACATTCTGTTGCTACTGTTGCTGGAGGAAAATTGATATTTGAGGCCTCAAATCTGCTCCAATTTTTTTGAAAATTTAGGAAAATTCTCTCCAACCTTGGTCCAAAAAAAGCCAAAAAGCATGAAAAACCCATGTTGGAATGAAGGAATCTCCACACTGAAATAAGCTCACTAGTTGTATGCTCTACCTAGAATTCAGTTGCCACTGTTACTAGAAGAAAAATGATATTTGAGGCCTCAAATCTACTCCAATTTTTTTGAAAATTTATGAAAATTCTCTCCAACCTTGGACCAAAAAAACCCAGAAATATTTTTGGCTAATTCAAACCTCCTAGAAATACCCATAAATATGTGAATTTACCCAACTACCCAACTCTGCATCCCACCAAAAAACTACAACTCCTCCAGCCAATATTCTCCACCAAATTACTGAGAGATATCTAAGAAAAATAGCTAATTCCCAAGACAAGTGTTGCTTGACAATTTCTCAACAAAATGACCCAATAGAACCCCTGCGCAGACCCTAGAGAAGAAGAATTAGGCCCTCAAAAAAGCAACCACTTTCAGCTCCAAAAATCTACTAGGAAATTCTTCCTCCAAGAAAAATTCCTACAATTTTCTTAAACCAAATTCCCTGGCAAACCCCTTCTCCAAACAACACTTCCTTCAGCTATTGTGTCCACCAGAAAATTCACACTAACTGACACAAAGGTACAATGGCTCACAAAACTGGAAAATAATTCTTCAATCAACTCAAAATTTCTCTCCTAGGGTGACACTCTTCATTCACCAAAAGAGAGTTAGGATTTTCCACTTGGAAATATGTCTAGTCAATTTAATGTTCTTAAATTGTTAACATAAATATCAACTAGGTCAGGTAAATTGATGAAGCACATGTGCACTGTATGTGCTAGAAGTTATTTTATGTCATTAAGATGTTTAGGTTTTTGTTAAAGTCTAAATTGAGAATTAGTATGGAGATGGTGTTATTTTCTATATTAGAGTATTGTCCCTAAAATCTGTTAACTAGTTATTCTAAAATTAATCTTAATTGAATCGAGTTTTGTGGATGGTTGAAGAGTGATCCTAAACTCTACTCTGTTATACTATTTTTTATTCTATTTTGGATTTTACGTTGTAGCCAAACTAACTATGAAAACATGTGCAAAAGAGATCTAATTTATCGAATTGGGAATGAATGATGCTTGAATTCAATTTACAAGAAAAAGACTGTCACTCTTTAACTATTGCAGCTTCACTCAAACAAGAACTAAATTGATAATCTATAAAACAACCAGACAGTGAAATGAGATAACTGAAGTATACTAGGTAGAAAGCAAATGAGATGATAAAACTATGCCAGGTAGAAATCAAATGAGATTATCAAACTATGCTAGGTAGAAAGCAAATGAAATAACTTAATTATGCTAGGTAGAAAGAAAATGAAATTGCTGATGAAAATATCAATTCAATCATGGACTTCATTAGGCTGCATCCTAAAACATAAAACAGAGCATCCATAATTTAACTTTAAGAAATCAAAGGAAATCTAATTGCAATGGATCAAAGACCTAAACTGGACATAGGGGCCCTCCACGAGACTATCAGCCACTTATATCAATGCAACACAGTAAACATGAACTGTAATCTATTAATCGAAAATAGTTTTAACATAACATTTTCAAAATTACATACAATGATGCGCACAAAAACATAGAGCAACCATTGTTCTTATAACATTTCTTGAAATAACAACATTAGAATTTTAAGCCTGTGTATCTTCATTACGATCCCTACTAAACCAAATTACATCGCTTAATCATTGATTTTCTATTTGGAAAAGAAAATCAATAATATTTCATGACATTCAGACTTTGTTCTGACATATGATCTTGCAATTGACTATGAGGTTCACTGTATTGCAGTGCGATTATCTTGAAGGATTGGATTGAAAGAATAAGAAATAATCCATGAGGGGATCATTCATCATCTATCCATATCTTATTTTGCTGAGCTAGTGCACTCAAACCCTGTCAACAATGGTGGTAGTTGCAGATCTGTGGATTAGCTTTAGAATCAGGTCAATTTTGTAACTAAATGCAAAATTTAATAAAACAATAAGGTATATGGACAAAATATGAAAACGAGGACATGCAAGTGCTTACCTTAACAAAACCTTATGTTTATTTCATTTATTTAGGTGATAGGAATAGGAAAAAGGAAGAAGTATGGGAAAAAATGGTGTCAAGGTAAAGCATTCATTGGACTCTATATTCCCCCATGCTAGAGGTTTTGTATGCCCTCATACAACTCATCATTGTCATTCCCTTGTGCCTTGTGGCTATCACGCTCAGGATTCACTTTCTTCTTCTTTCTAGCAACCACTGGCATTCTTGGTTTCTTCATGAGGATTTTATATTTTAGGTTGATTATTTCTCTTTTCATTGCCCTATTTTCTTTCTTCAACTTTTTGTTCTTTTTGTACCATAAACTCAAGTGAAGAATAAGGTTGTCACTCTTGGAAATTTGAATCCCATTCTATGCTTTCAGTGTTTGATTTTCAGTTTTGAGGTATTTTTTCAATGTCTCCAGCTCAAAGATTTCTTGCTTTAAAACATTAGACGCTGAAGGTTCTCTTGGCTCATTGAACTGATTACTTCCTTCTCTTGGACTTTGGATTGACTCTTTAGTTGTTTCTTCCTTCCTTTATAATGACTCTATGTAGTCATAAATTTCTTGTTGAACAGGGTCAACACCTAGATTGTGTACTGGACTTCTTGGAGGTGAACTGAAGGGGGGTAGTGACACCCTTGGTGACATTTTTGGTGATTCTCCTAGAGAGTCTGCAAGGCCTTAAGTCTACTCTTTCACCTCAAGAACGATATATTCTGCAACTCCTAAGACAACTTCTTGTGTCGTGTTCAATCTGGTACTTCTTCTTAGACCTGTGGTTGGTAACCCCTGAGTTTCATTCTTTTTAACTTTTGGATTCTCTTCCTGAGGAAGGATCTTGGTTTAGGATAAATCCTTTGTTCATTTGCCAGCTTTCTTTCTTTTAAGATTCCCTTTTTCACTTTTTGCAAAATATCCACTATGGGTAGTTCATCATCTAATAATTATTGTTGAGACTAGGGTTCTTTTTCTTTTACTGTTTCCATTTTTCTCTTCCTTCCCTTGAGGGTTTTACTACCACTGGGTTGTTTAGTGTTTTTCTCTTCAAAATGATTTCTCACTAGAAAATTTTCCCAGTTGTCACCTATACTCTGGAGGTGAAACTCAATCAAGATTTTTATCAACCAATGATGGTATGTGGTATTCTCTATGAATTGAATTTTCTTTGAAAATTCATGGACATTTCCTTAAGACTATGCAAGAGGAAGTATAGAAGATTCATTTGGTGTTCCTCAAAAAAATTCATCATTATCCTAATGTGGTAAAAAAACATGCATACAAACTGACCTTCACAAGTAATAAATTTTTGAAGTACAAGGAGAAAATTCCTCCATTTACTCTTAAGAGCTTGTTGATGCCTCGAAAATCGCTGCAACAACATTGGGAAAAACACCCGGTCCGGACCTTAGTACAACTCCTTTTTCGTTTGGGATAGTGGCTCCGACTGGGGATAATGGGACCAGTTTCCCAGAAATAGATAAATGGGATGAGTGAATGCTTTGTAGATAACACTAGTGATAGGCGGAAGGATGAAACTATTGACAGAAATATAAGTAAACGAGACTATCCCGGGAATCTATTGAGCTCTAAAGCGTAGCTTTTGATGCTCTATGTCTAAAAGACAAACATATAGATGACTGTATCTTTAAGACATAGATATTGAATCATTTAAGATTGCTATGCTTAAATAGTTAAGCATAGCGATTGAAGCGAAATTACCACACTTTACACATTCATATCATTATCACATATATGATTTAAAAGTAAGGCACATCATATAAACACCCAATAGTGGAATGAATAAGATTTGTTGTTATAGCGCATGCATACAATCAACAATAACAAGAATAATTACATAACAATTCACATACATAGAATGACTTCAGACAAAGATAGAAATACCATTTGAGCTGCTTGCCACTCCAAGATATCAATCGCTATGTGTGGTTCTTCCCTTAACGCATAAACATTCCTCAATCAACGACAATAGTGCACAATTGTATAAAGAAATTTCTTCATTAA
>APFE030016854.1:0-12640 GCA_000404065.3 Pinus taeda
TTATAATGTAAATAGATATAATTCATAAAAAAATTAACATTATTTATTTTTTAATAATAAATTAAAAGGAAAAAAGTGATTATGTTATTGGTAATCTTTATTTTAGAAAGATATTGGAAAAATTCAACATTTATGGTAGACATTCCACCCATTAACAAATCAATGCACCATGTTATTGATAATTGGAAACATACTAGAAACCGTGAATGCTCCAACCATCATTACATCAATACACTTAAAATAAAATAAAATTATAAAAAAATAATATAAATAATTATATAATATAACATGTTTGACACTCCACCCATCATCACATTAACACAATTAAAATAATATAATAGTATATAATAGAAAACATGTAATATGATATAACTGAAATATTAAAAAATTATTTAGTCTATTTAGTTTGAGTATGTAGATATAGCTTTGTTTTAGAAACATATGTATACTCAACCCATCATCACATTAATATATTTAAGCTTTTTGTAAAAGTAATGAATATCTATTTTATACTTAAAATTTTTTATATAATATATATTTATACATTTAAGCTTTGAGGGTTAGTTCAATTGGTTGAGTCTCATTGTTAAAGCACCTTTTCTAATGAGAGATTACCAATTCAATTCACCATTAAGGTAGACAATTCGTTCTGACACCATTAAAGCCAAGCTCCATCATTCGCATAGCAATCACCAAACTCCAGCGTCCCTGAACCAAGGCAAGCTCCTTCCAATCTACAGTGTCCCTGAACCATGGCAAGCTCCATCCAATCTCCATTGTCCTTGAACCAAGGCAAGCTCATCACTAGTCTCTAGTGTCCCTGAACCAAGGCAAGCTCCATCCAATCTCTAGTGTCCTTGAACCAAGGCAAGCTCCATCCAATCTACAGTGTCCCTGAACCATGGCAAGCTCCATCCAATCTCCATTGTCCTTGAACCAAGGCAAGCTCATCACTAGTCTCTAGTGTCCCTGGACCAAGGCAAGCTCCATCCAATCTCTAGTGTCCCTGAACGTAGGCAATCTCCATCCAATCTCTATTGTCCTCAAACCAAGACAAGCTCTATCCAATCTCCAGTGTCCCTTAACCACACAAGAAATTTTAATATTCCAAAACATATGAGACCACCCACGCCTGGAATTTCAAATCTTTTTCCCCTCAAAAAAAAATTTCATGATGTTTTTACATTTTTGATGCTTTCCATTTTAGGTTCTAAGTAAATTTAGAAATGTCAACCTCCCTAATTAGACAATTCGATGCCCTTCATTTTACGTTCTAAGACAATTTATAAATGTCAACCTCCCTAATTAGGCAACCACTTTCCAAACTGTTTCATAAAGTGCAGGATGCTAACTAAAAATTGCAACCTCTACCAACAAAAAAAATTACCTCTGCTTAGTAAAAAAGAAATACCTCCTTTTCACAAATGTTGAGTGCATTGAACTTCATTTTATGTTAAGTCAATTTAGAAATGTCAACCTCCCTAATTAGACAACCACTTTCCAAACTGTTTCATAAAGTGCAGGATGCCAACTAAAAATTGTAACCACTACCAACAAAAAAAGATTACCTCTCCTTAGTAAAGAGAAATACCTCCTTTTCACAAATGTTGAGTGCATTGAATATCCCCTTGCACACACATTGGAAAAATTAAATAAATGGATACAAAGGAGTTATCAATTTCTATTGCTTTGAAACTCAAATATAAGTCTATTCGAGTTTTAGGGTAAGGAAAGCCTCAAGTTTTAGGGTAAGGAAAGCCTCGAGTTTTAGGGTAAGGTAATCCTTTTTCGAAAACAGTTGGAACTTAACCCAGTGACAACATAATCATCAATTGCCAAATGTTTATTTCATTTCTGAAGTATCATCAATCTAAAGCTTTACAAGTCTAAAATAAAAGCTAATATATTTGACCTTTAACCAGTCAATAGACAGTTATGCCCAAGATTTTCTCTCCAGTCCAACGTGAAAGAACAATGAATCATATCAACCTAAAGATTTACAAGTCCAGAATAAAAGATAATGCCTTTCTTTAACCAGTCAACATAGAGAGTTATGCCCAAAGTTTTTTCTCCAAGTGAAAGAACAATGAATCATTTATGGGGAACTGTGAAACGATAATAAAAAATATATCTAATGATAATCAAACATGTATCTAACTTCGTATTCATGTTATATCTGAAATAATGGCAGAGACTTTCAAGAGTATATGGCTTTACAGTTATCCCTAAAACATTTTCATTACTTTATGTAAATAGAGAGTGACAAATAATAATGAGGGGAATCAAACATTCAGTCTAGGGAAATACACATTAATAGTCTAGCGAATAAAAGGGAAGCCAAACATTCCAAAGAATTATGCGGAATATAAATATAATAGTTAGGGAAGATACTCATCACATTAATAGTCTAGCGAATAAAGGGAAGTCAAACATTCCAAAGAATTATGAGGAATATAAATCTAATAGTTAGGGAAGATACTCATCACATTAATAGTCGAGCGAATAAAAGTGAAGTCAAACCTTCCAAAGAATTATGAGGAATATAAATCTAATAGTTAGGGAAAATACTCATCGAGCACACATGGGACTGGTGAATTCTTATAACTTCCCCGTTGAGGAGAAAATTAGAAGTCCCACTTTGGCATCTCAAGCACTGAGAGCTCATAAGCTCATAAGATTTCTTCACGAGCCCATTCCTGGGCAAGGAGGCAAGGATGCATAGAAGGATGGAACTGTGAACTTACTATTTCCGTGCACATTCGAGATCTAATGGAAACCCAATATTTGTTGATGGTAACTAAACAAGCTTGTGAACCCCAAAAGTTCAGAATGAGAATCCGAAAAGTTTAGAATGAGAATCCGATAACAAAAAGGGAAAAATAATACTAATTACAAATGTATAAAAACCATCTTCCATTCATAGGGGTTTGGTTTCTTGATAAATAGGAGCATAAATATAGTGTTAAAATTCTCACCAATCTATTGACATAAAGTTAATGTAATGTACTATAATTTGTACTTATAGTTGAATGAGGTATTATAATATTCATAATATTTTACTGTATGCTATCTTTACTTGCACTTAAGGTATTAGAGATTTTGATCATATAACTTTAAAATTGGAAGTCATTTTGTTATTTTACTTATGATGGTGAAAATTTTTCAATAATTTATGATGGTGAAATTTTTTCAATAATTGTCAAATACGTTCTGAAATCTAAAATACGTCCCACACGATGTCAATTTCCAGGCCTGAGACCACCCATTTAAATTCAAATTGTGATCTATTCCAAAAACTAATAACAAAAAAGGAGCATAAATATAGTGTTAAAATTCTCGCCAATCTATTGACATAAAGTTAATGTGATGTACTATAATTTGTACATATAATTGAATGAGGTATTATAATATTCATAATATTTTACTGTAGGCTATCTTTACTTGCACTTAAGGTATTAGAGATTTTGACGATTTAACTTTAAAATTGGAAGTCATTTTGTCAGTTTACTTATGATGGTGAGAATTTTTCAATAACTGTCAAATACGTTCTGAAATCTAAAATACGTCCGATGCCAATTTTCAGGCCTGAGACCACCCATTTAAATTCAATTTGAGATCTATTCCAAAAACTAATAACAAAAAAAATTCATTGGAATTTTATGTCTTTAAATAGGCTACATTAGAGAAGGATACCATGAGAAAATCCATGGCTTAAGAATACCATGGGAAAAACCAGGGCCAAGCTCCATCTTTGACGTAGCAATCACCAATCTCGAGTGTCCCTGAACCAAGGCAAGCTCCATCAAATCTCGAGTGTCCTTGAACGCAAGCTCATCACCAATATCTAGTGTCGCAGAACCAAGGCAAGCTCCATCATTTATGTAGCAATCACCAATCTCCAGTGTCCCTGAACCACACAAATTTTTTTTATTATTCCAAAACATATGAGACTAATCCAAAAACTAATAACAATAAAATTTCATTGGAATTTTACGTCTTTAAATAGGCTATATTAGAGAAGGATACCATGGACAAATCCATGGCTCAAGAATACCATGGGAAAAACTAGGGGTTGTCAAAACCCCTGGTTTATTATAAATTATAAGTTATATATAGAATTTTAGGGTTAACTTTAATTTATATTGTCAAGAGGCACTTTCACGCCGAATATAGTAGAGATGTTGTAACAAAATGTTTGACATTTTGACTAAATCAAATTACATAAAAATAAAAATTAAAGAAAAAATTTCATGTAATGTAAATATTTTATTTTGTCAAAATAAAAGAAAGGAATAAAAAAAATAAAAATAACCCTATAAAAATCAAATAAAAATAAAAATGCCCATGGTATTGGCCCATGGTATTGAAAAGCCATGGTATTGAAAATCCATGGTATTGACCCATGGTATTCATATGGAATATAACTTATTTAAAATTAATAGTCCAAATACCTGGCACTAAAGTGTATTTATGACACGCCATTAATATTGGTTCAACTTTAAACAATTTTGCAAAGTTATTTTCTTTAAACTAATTTTAGAATTGGCAAAAAACAAGGATTTCAAAAATCGCATATCTATGGGGACCCAATGAATTTAATCACGTGTTAACAGTAACTCAATTACAAAATTACTCATTTCTTTTTAAAAAAAAAAATTACTCATCTTTCTTTGATATTTCTCTTGAGCATGTCTAGAGAAACAACTAGATTTGGACCAATCTTTCTTTGATATTTCTCTTGAGCATGTCTAGAGACACAACTAGATTTGGACCAAAGCACATGCAAGGTTAAAAAAAAATGTTGAGTAGGTACAAAAATATATTCTTGCCCGTTGGAAATAACTCATATATTTGTTTCGTTTACTCCTATTTGATCTTTCTTTCTTTCTTTTTTTAATGCAAAAACTGTGAATTTTTTTTGGGATATATATGTTTATATGATAATGTTCTTTACCATGAAATAGCAAATTTTTGGAACATTATATAATGATGTACCTAAATGTATAAACTTGCAACTATTTCAGTGAAGGTTGCTTTTTTTTTTCCCTCTTTTGATGATTTCAAAAAGCCTTATTTCTTTCCATAAGGAAAAAGCATTTTAAAATGTTATTTTTTATATATATATATATATATATATATATATATATATTTATTATGAGTTTATTTTCTAACTTTTTAAAATATTTACTTAATTTTCATTTTTCAAAAAATGGTCCGTCAAAATTATAAAGGAAAATGTTATTTTAAAAAAAATAATCTTTACAAGTGTAGGTTCTTAAATTTCTACATCTTACATATTCCTTACATATTGTCTTAGTGATCTATGGATTGAGAAGATCAATGAGTATGTTGCACTCCTTGTTTTGTTGCCATCCTTGCTTTATTTTTGACATAGTCATTTATATTTCTTTGAGGTGTTTTTTCAAAGTTGGAATTCTCTCATGTGTGTTAGCACTACGTAATTTCCATAGGCTAACGAGAGAAATTCAGAGGTAACCACAAACCAATTTTAGGCTAGAATCTAGATCTTCTAGCCTTAAAGAGGGCTCTCTCACTTAGGTTGTTCAACTAATCTTATATTAGGCTAGGTATAGTGTTCAATAACCTCTGATTTTCAATGGTTTGCTGGTAAAAAAGGAGACAGATCCATTGGGCATGGAGTCATGGCAGATTGATTATTTGTCTGGTGATAGATGAAGAGAGAAAGGGTTTTTCCACAGGGGCAAGGTAAGCAGTCTTGGTGATGGAATTAATTCATTGTAGGAGGGTGAGTGTGAGAAAAATGGAAGCAACATAATGAGTATCAAACTAGAGATAAATTTTGAATGTCGTATTAAGAAGAAAACATAGATCACTTGGTAAAACTAAGTGAGAGTACTCTTTAGATGAACTATGAATTAAGTTCTAGTTCATCCAAGAATGAAGAAATACATACAAGAGATGCAAATATCATAAGACAAACTTACAAAACGAAAGAAGCACAACACCATCAAGATCTGACACAGGAAAATTCTTTAGAGAATATATCACATAATTGCCTAAAACTAGGGAATGCATAAATACATCTTTTCTAAACACTTTACATTAATTCCTCAGCCCCAAATCAATCTTGTGAGTATGAAAATGTTTTATTACAATTAATAACACCTAAAAAACAAATTACATCTTGTTTAGACTAACATAAGTCGCTCAAAGGTAACCTTTTTTGGAGACGCAATGCCTGGAACTACACAAACTCCCAAACTTTTAGAACTGCAAAAATGCAGTGAAAAAGCGCAATTCTTGATGGTTGAGAGGATTCTAGTAGGTTCTTGAGCTAATTGATAGCTCCAACACTTGCAAATAAACCTGCATATGGACACCTTACCCTTTAGCATCTTTCCTTTACCATACAAAACCTCAAACACTGACAAATCCTCTTGTAGCAAAAAATGTAGCGTGTGTCTCAGAAGCACAACACCATCTTCTTTTTATAGTTTAAGTGGTAAAGGATATTTGTAGACAAGATGAAACCACTAATGATGATGTTGACACTGCAATGACCATGCTATATACCCCATTCCATCATCCCTTGATAAAAAATGCAAAATGCCCAACTTTACATAAAAAAACACTAATGCTAGCTAGAGCACAAAATTTAACGAAGATGCTTCTTCAAAATAGTTTTAGAGTTATAACAAGATGTGATCGTTAGGGGAACTTTGTGCCAAACAATATCACCTAGAACCCCAACCATATAAACAAGCATACTTTTTAGATAAAAGCCAAAAAATAAAATTGTGTTACTTCACCCCTTCCAACATTCAAATTTTGGCCACCTCAATGAATAGGTCTAATCTTCCCCTATCTTTCTCTTCCAATTATTTTAGTGGCTCTTAGTTATTTCCTCTAGAGTTGACATGATGCTTGTTTTGCAGCATTGAATAGTTTAAGGTTTAAGGAAAACTTGTTTTGTGCAACCAGTGTAAGAGTAATGACAAGGAATCTCCAAATTAACCTTTGATGATGATTAGTAAAGAAATTATACAAAAGAAACTAATAAACACAAACCGTCTTCAGGAAAACCCTAAAACAACTTGCAAATGTTTGATACTGGTGGCAGAAAATTCAAAGGGACAAGCGCAATGCCATAAGCACAATACACGAGAAAATGGGCTTTCAAACACTTCTTAAGCACGCAAATTTATGAAAAGGAGCTTTAATTCAGTGTAATGGATTGAGTATATTTATATTGGAGGCTGAAAATCAAATTTTTACAGTTCGACAAAGGCAAGTGCAAAAGATGGAGCATTGTGTGGAACCGCAACGATTAGGAGAAAACGAGATGAAATACGAAAAAGCGCATCGATAATGAAAATGGTGTCTTGCAGGTTTTTATGTTATTTTCTTAGCTCATGCATGTAATTGGGTAACAATTCAAAACCAAGGTATTGAAATAATCTTAAGCTTTCACCTGTGAAAGAGATTCGACCACCAGTTTGTGAGAAATGCAACGCTTTGTGGAAATGCAATGCCCCTGCCTCCTTTTCATAGTTTGAGTGTTCAGTGATGTTTTTATACAAGCTTCCAAGGTAGCTGAGCTTCTCTCCCTTAGTTGGTAGGCCATCTCAGCATCGAAGCCATCAGGGTAATGAAGCATAGCCAACCGTGGGGTGGGTTTTATATCAGTAGGTATTGAGTTATAAACCTTATTAACCCTGGTTGTAAACTCCAGAACTGTCTCGCTCAGATCCCTCTTTTGACTCTCATATTCAGCCAGAATATGGAAAGGTTTTTTCTTAACCTCCCATCTATCAAGGAAAGTGTGCTCAAGCTACTAGAAATTAGGAATACTCCTAGCTAACAGAATTTTAAATTGTCTCTTAGTCTGTCCTTGCAATGATTGAGCAAAAAACTCTCATACACACATCATCTTGTTCAACTTCGAAAAGGTCAAGGAAATGTTCAAATTCCTGGATGTGCTTTTTAGCTAAAATATTGTCAAATCCTCCATAAAATATAGGGAGATACTTATATTTATTCACTGGAAATTCATGGAGGATAGGAGGTAATTTGAGGGGTTTATATCTCTCTTGAAACTTGGAAGGTATAGGATTTGATACAGGGGGTATGAAAACGGCTTGGGTCACATGAGGTTCATAAAACTGATCTTATTCATTGTTGGAATCCTTTTCAACATCAAAAGTGAAAGGAAAAGAAGATGTATTTACAATTTTAAAAGAGGGAGGATCAAATGCAGACTTATGGTCATCATTAGAATATAACAAGTAAAGGAAAATTATTTTAACATGTTTAGGAAAGGACAAGAGGTATTTGATGGAAAGGAATAAGATTTGTTGCAAAAAATTGAAGCTTTCATATCTGGTCTTTCTGAAATATCCCTCCATTTCTCTGCCAACTAAGATTCAAATATGAATGTAACATTGATTGGAATCGCTAGGTCAATGATACAACCTCCATGAGTCTGACTATTGTTCACCATCAACAATCATATTTGAAAATTTGATGGTTTTTCCCAGAGAATATGAAACCTTTCGTTCCCCTGCAACAACGCCAAAATGTTAGCACTTCGGAATTTCCCTAAGTTGAGGAGAGAAATTCAGAGGTTACCACGAAGCACTTTCAGGCTAGAATCTAGCCCTTCTAGCCTTGGGGAGAGCTATCTCACTTAGGTTATTCTACTAATTTGTATTAGGCTAGGTATAGTGCTCAATAAGGTCAGATTTTCAATGGTTTGCTGGTAAGAAAGGAGACAAATCCATTGGGCATGGAGTCATGTCAAATTGATTATTTGTGTAGTGATAAGATGAAGAGAGAAATGGTTTTTCCATAGGGGCAATGTAGGCAGTCTTGGTGATAGAATTAATTCATTGTAGGAGTGTGAGTGTGAGAAAAAATGGAAATAACACAAAGAGTATCAAATTGTAGATAAATTTTGAATATTGTTTTAAGAAGAAAACATAGATCACTTGGTAAAACTAAGTAAGAGAACCCTTTAGATGAATTTTGAATTAAGTTCTGGTTCATCCAAGCTTGAATGCATACATTCAGTAGGTGCAAATAACATAAGACAAAACTACAACATGAAATAAGCACAACACAATATAGATATGACACAAGAATCCCTACAAATCACCTTCTATCTTTCATTCACTGACAAACTTTTCAGAGAATATATCACATACTCAAGTGTCGTCCTCTCCAATCTTACCAACCAACCTTTTGTGCAACCACATTCACATCATAAATAGACAAAAATGAGTCAGTTTTGACCTCTAGGGGTCAAATTCCTCATTTGGATTGTTGTTTCTAACTTCTGCAAGGAAAATAGAACAAACTGCCTAAAACTAGGGACTACATAACTAAATCTTTTCTAAGCACTTTACATTAATTCCTTAGCCCCAAATTGAGCTTGTGAATGTGCAAATGTTTTATTACAATTAATAACACCTAAAAAAAATTACATCATGTTTATACTAAGATAAGTTGCTCAAAAGTAGCTCTGTCTAGAAAGGTAGCGCCTGGCGCTCTGCAAACTCCTAAACTTCCAGAGTTGCAAAAACATAGGGAAAAAATGCAACACTTGATGGTTGATTGGCTTATGTTCGGTTCCTAAGCTGATTGATACCTCCAACACCTACAAATAAACTTGCATATGGACAAATCCTCCTGTACCAAAAAATACAACGCTTGTCTCAGAAGTGGAGTGCCATCTTATTTTTATAGTTTAAGTGGTCAACGATGTTTATAGACAAGTTTCACCCAGTTATGATGATGTTGACATTGTAATGACCATGCTATATACCCCATTCCATCATCCTTTGACCAAAAATGTAAAATGTCCAACTTCACAACAAAAACCATAATGCTAGCTAGGGCACAAAATGCTACAAAGCCGCTTCTTCAAAATAGTCTCAAAGTGCTCACTAGATGTGGCCTTAATGTGATCTCGGAAAATCAGAAACATTGAGGAAAATATTTAGTTTTTGGCGAAAGCTAACTTCAAGCCATAAGGTTTGGTTTTTTTTTTTTATGTCCATGTTGGGTTGCGTGGTTTTCTGTTTTGTAGGCAAAAAGAGTTTTTTCAAGTAAGCACGCACCTGAAAGCTTCAGTGACCAAAAAAAAAAAACTAGCTCATTTGGTCCAAAGTTATTTTATGAGAATAAAGGTCTTGAGTTCAAGTCTTTCTTTTTGTTGAGTTACTTTTTCAAAAATCACATGTAAGTTATGTTTTAAAGTTACTTTATGTAAAATGGTTCACACCCATTATAAAAAGTGAGTCACTTATAATTCTAAAGTCTCTTTATCTTTTATTTAAGTTACAATTTAGTGGGTAGCTCATAAAGTACCATTGTAAAAGTGACTCACTTATTTATAAAAGTGGGTCACATAAATATTTTTTTTTAAGTGAGTTAATTATATTAAGTTTGGAAGGGGGAGGGGTGGGTAGGATTTTTTAAAAAATATAACATTATCATCTACTTTTGCACATTCACGCACTTCATCAACATCTTCAACAACTTTTCTTCAAAAAGTCATAACTTCTTCATTTGGAAGCCGTTTTCAGAGCCATTTTTTTAATCGTCCTAATTTTTTGAGATCTTTCCATTGGAACACTTAGTTTCAGTATCTACTGCTTCAGTTTCTGCTTAAATGGAAAGTCCATGCCAAGTTATTCTTGACAGCACCAACTACTTCCAATGGTGGTCCTACATTGTGGATTTACTTAGAAGTAAAGGTCTTTACAGAATAGCTTCATGCCAAGAAACTAAACCTAAAGATGAAGATAAGGCAGTAAAATGGTAAAATAAGCAAGATCAAACATGCAGGTTTATAGAGATGTCTATTTCTCCAGACCTTAGATTCCATATCGCAAAAATTGATACCCCTAATGAAGTAATGAAACAACTCACTAAAGTTTTTGGAATTAAAAATGAAATTAGAGCCCATCAACTCAAAAATGAGTTTCTTACGTTGGACCCTAATAATCTTTCTTCCATTGAAGATTTTTTTTCCAAGTTCAAGACTCTTAGACTTATCTTGGAAGGTGTTAAGGTTAAGAAAGAAGGTTGTAGCCTTATCTATTCCATTCTTACTAAGTTGGGACCAACCTACTCTGTGTTTGTTTCCACCTTCCATTCTACTAGAGAAGCCTTTATTTCTCAAGGACAAGACTACAAGTCCCCCTCTTTTGATGCCTTTTGTGTTTCTTTAATAAGAGAACAAGAAAAACTCTTACATCTTCGTCTTCTTAATCTTGGAAACTCTTCTAAGAAATCCTTAGCCACCCAACAACAATGAAATTCAAAGAATCATAAGAAGCAGTATCCTAAAAGAATGGTCCTAAACCAAACAAGGGTCCTAAGCAATTTCAGTGTCAAAATGAAAAACCAATTCAACAAAATGATAAGACAAATAAAAACAAAGGGAAGAAGACTGATAGACATTGCAACTTTTGTAATCGATATGGCCACTTAGAATCTAAATTTTTTAATTAGATGGAAGCCTTGGAAGAAGCAATGAATAAGCATACCATCCATTTGGAGAACTCTTCAACTTCTACTTCATCTTTAGGAATAACACTTTTTCACATGTGGTTGTCAAGCATCTCAGTCTGGTTATGCACCAAATATATCTTCTTCTTCTCATTCTCATGAGTAGCTCATTGATTTTGGAGATTCTAATCACATGACCAAAAACAAAGCCATGTTTTCTTCTTTAAATGATTGTAACACCAAAAATATATATGTTGGTGATGATATATCTCTTAGTATTATAGGGACTAGAAATGTTCATCTAGACAATAGTCAATTTAGTGATGTATTATGTGTTCCAACCTTATCCTGCAACCTTCTATCTGTATATCAGATAACTCATTCAAGTGAAGGTAAAACCGTTGAATTTTCACTTCACGATGTTGTAATTAAGGACCTAAGATATCCTAAACAGATTTTAGCTACTGGCATTGTTGATGATTCTACAGTTGTATAATTTTAACAACTTTGGGTCATCAAATCTTCCCTTGGTATTTGTTTCTCATAATGATGAAGTGAGCAAACTTTGGCATGAGTGATTTTGTCACTTAAACTATCGCTCCCTTCAAAATCTATCTAAAGAAAATATGGTGATAGGTCTTATTATGGCATCTTGCAGAGATGGTGTTTGTTCTGGATGTGTACTCAGAAAACATCATCAAGATAGTTTTGAAAAACGTGCCTCTTGGCATGCCTCAGCCCCTTTATAGGTTGTGCATAGTGATTTATGTGGTCCACTTCCAGTTGTTTCATTCTCTAGCTACAAGTATTTCTTAACTTTCATTGATGATTTCTCCAGATGCACTTGGGTATACTTCTTAAAACTCAAGAGTGAAGTATCTAACATGTTCTTGGCCTTTAAGGCCTTTGTTGAAAAACAATATGGACATCAAATTCTTAAGCTAAGGTCCAATAATGGCGAAGAATATGTTAACAAAAAATTCATTAACTTTTGCACTGAGGATGGAATTCAAATGCAACATATTGTTCCATATACTCCACAATAAAATCGTGTAGTTGAAAAGAAGAATCACACCTTAAAGGAAATGGCTAATTGTATGCTTCAATCTAAAGGACTTAGTCTTAATTTTTGGGAAGAAGCAAT
>APFE030016854.1:14009-105524 GCA_000404065.3 Pinus taeda
AAGTAGGAGAAACAAAGGAAATAACCAAGAAACAAGGCAAGTTCCAAGCCGTTCGGTTTGCAAACCAAACCAGATATGGACTAAAGTAGCGTTGATCTACTTTGCTAATGCAAAGCAATAGCGTTTCGAAGGCTATCTGGCCAGACTTAAGGCTCCGTCTAAAGTTTACAAATCAAACAACAAGACAAGATAAACAAACAAGGCAAAAACCAACTCCCCAGCGGAGTCGCCAAATTGTTGTGGAGGTAAATCCCCTCTGCGGACATAGGCGATCCCACTAGCCTAAATGGGGTATAGCAACAATCAAACAACGCTAACACGCAGGTTCCTAATTGCAAAGTAAAGACCGATGATGAGGGCCTACCTTGAATCCAACGCTAGTATTCGTAGAAGAGTCGTTGCTCTCGTTCTTTCGCTTCAACTGGTCACAATCCTCACGATCGTGAACAAACACCTGCACATGCAAAGAACAAGACAAATACAAGCATAAAATCCAAGAGATGCAACTATGTATCAGTCAGAAAGGATACAACTCAAATATCATTATAAAGACACATGAGTGGAACCATAATGATAGTCGTCTATTATTATTGATAAACAAGAGAATACAACCAAGTTCTGACGTCAAATCCTCCTTTGGCTGGGCGATCAGCAACACATGCCTTGCAAAGCTTGTAGGGGATGGGGAACAAGCCTCTCTTTCCTTGATTACTTGGACATGGATCTCCTCCTTAAAGATATAGCCTTATGGGGATGAACAAGGCCTCTTGTAGCATGAGCTTAGCAATTCTCAGACTTTGGGACTTAGAATTTGGAGCTTGAAGAGTAGAATTACTAACCAGCTTGTCAAAGGCAAAAGGACAAGCTTATATAGAGAGAGGAGAAGGAGATAGGATCATCCACAAGATTCATGGGATTGTCCTTATCATTAGGAAGCTTCCATGAGAGGTGGAGAACTAATTCCCTTCTATGGAGATTCGAAGCCCAACTGAACTAACTCAAACTGGAATCAGTTCATGAATAGGTTAGGAAGAACCTTCGCAAGTTGGTTTGTTAAAAACTTTACCCAACTAGGTTTGCGCTAGTGCGACTCTGAGACAGAGCGCCAACTGGCGTGCCCTCTTTGGAGGATTTCCCTCATTGGCGCGAGTGATACACTGAGGAACAACACCAATGGAAAAAGGGCTATTTTTATGGGTATTTTGCAAAAGATGTCTTCAGGGCATATGAAGTACATACTCAAGGGGATACAATGCAGGTGTTTTCAGGTTATGTCACTTCTCACAGGTCCCGGAACAAGTCCTCCAATGTACGGGAGAAGGGGTAATGGGGACAGTGACAAAATATTGTGTAACAGATGCCCCCTAAAGCATGAGGCCCGAGAGAGAGAGGGGTGAAATGCTTTACAAGAACATGGTCGGCTGAAAACACGGCCGCTGGAGAACCTACATGAAGAAGTACAACTGATATCTCAAGTACATGATGTATGTGGTATGGGCGCAGCCATCCATAGTAGAGTACATAAAAACTGGATCCAAGGTATAGGCACAGCCATCCAGCGAGGATCGATGAATAGACTCAGGCATGGTCACAGCCATCCAATGAATGAGTCATGTAATGATCATAATAATCCACAAAATCACAACCTGGATCTCAATAGACAAAATCCAGGGTCTTGCGCTCCATCTCAACCCAAACAAAGTACAAGTTCAAGCATGCGAATATGGGAGTCGAAGTCGAACATGCAAGAACATCGTTTGATTACCAGTCAATGATGAAAACTGTTAACAGCTGCGAGAGGTACCACCAATAATGACAATGGTCCTCGAGGTACTATAGGTACAATCTACGGCATGTGAATCAGTGAGCCAGTGTCGAACACCCGTAGAATCATTCGATTGGAGGCCAATGATGAAAACCTCATGTCGAACACGAAGAACCTGCCATTGAGGCATGCAGGCTCTAAGGCACCTGAAGGGAGTCTCTAGGTAAACTTCCTGGATAATGAGCCGAAGTCGACAGGAAGTGACCTTGATCAAAGGTGGGCCATAATGTTTCCCACATCATCGAAACGAGACAGAGAGGGATAAAATGTTTTGTGTGAGATATCAGAGGGAGGTTGAGTATTCTGCAGAGGCCAACTTCTCTTGAATATATCAATGGCACAACAAAGGATTTGGCAGTATTTGATGTCAAATGATCAGGGGTCATAACAACAAGACGATGAGCAGATGAATGGTCAAATACGATAACCAAAACCCACGGAGGGAAGTGTGAAACAAGATGAAATGTCCCCACCCAGACACGAATGCAGACACGTGCCATGTTCAAGAGCGACATACTACCGACAGGACGATGATTACGGTTCCTTTATTCCCCCACCATTTCTGGCGAGTACCCCAGTTATTTTTGGATAACAAGCTTGACATGGATACCATATGCTTGAGAGGCATCATCATGACGAAACCCGATGTCATTAAGTTTTAACGAGTCTGACAAAGGAAAAACTCGACGTCTTTTCATATTTAGAGAGTTTGAAAAGATAGAGAAAAGGAAACTCTGATGGTGTCCTCTTTCGTAAAGTTGTGTCTCTTGAGCCCGAAAAAGTATAAAACTGTGCTCGAATGAACCGCCCAGCCATTACGACTGAGGAGTACTTTTCGTAAGTAGTGACTTTGACCCAAAAAAGTAAAACAGCGATCAAAACCACGTCGCTTCGTGACCATTAATGAATTCGAAACGACGAAAATTCGGCAATCTTTTTAAGTTTACATGGTCGAAAAAAGAGCTTTAAAGGTGACTGCCTCTCGTTTCTTTTGACGAGTTGAAAGGGAGACTCAGCTATCTTTTCTTATTTCACGTCGAAAAAGAGCTTAAAGCTGAAGTTTCAGAACCAAGTGCGTATAGAACCGTCGTAATTCCACTAGCATGAGAACCTGCACAAGGAATACCGCACGCGTAAACCTGTTTGAAATAATATAGACAACATGCATAAAAACATAGTAAAACTATATTGGAAACAAGCATATGGTAAAAACCATCATGAAAAACCCATATGGATGAAAAATAATATTTAATTTTCAAAATTTACCATAAATAGGAGGGTAAACCAATTTTTTTACCATTGTTACCATTTGGAGTTTTGGAGAGCGACTTGGAGCTGTGAGGTTGACGAGCCAAATTCCACCTCGTACGTGCATCGAAGGTCTTGTAGTCTATACCAGGTAGGTTCATCTTCCCTTACACTCCATTTTGAAGTATTTTTATTACATTTTAATGGTGGGAAGTGGTGGTTTGGGCAGATTTTTTGAAGTCCATTCTGCTCTCGGTCAGCGCGGATTTCCATATCGAGTCTGCGCTGATCGAGAAATATTTCCACTGACCACTCCCAGATCAGCGCGGAAGAGTGATGTGCTTCCGCGCTGACCCGATAAAAATTATCACATGTCGCCATTATCAGAGCGACTGTTTTAAAAACAGTCGCGCTGACGCTGCGCAACAAATGTTTTGACAAATGAACGTATGAAATTTTATGAACATGGCCCTAATGAAATTTTTTTACTATGCAGGGTATAATGGCGTTTATTTGGCAGGAATGCACTCATGATAACGAGGATATAGTGGCTTTTGCCGATGCTGGGTGCCGAAATGCAATGCGAGCATGCGGGTAGCTCAAATTCTTCCTAACTCCGCGCCTACAAGCACAGCCTGACCTCCTGGAGTTCTTAATCAGAGCCTGGAATCCCACTGATGGGAAATTTGTGATCCGAGGCCGAGATATCGAGTTCGATTACACTGATATCTATTTCTTGACTGGGTTGTCACGTCGAGGTGAGATGCCTATTCTGGAGGGGCAGTAACCCGGCGGTGATACTCTAGACATGTTGATGGCCCAGGCATGCCCACAGTTACGCAAGACACAGAGTGGGAAGGTAGCAATTCCTACGGTGGAGGACATCATCCTTCGGACTATACTCTTCATGGTGACTCGGGCAGCGGGCTCCTTGGCCAATCACAAGGCCTCGAAGGCCCATCTCCGATTGGCTCTCGAATGCTTGAAACCTACCATATTCAACTGGGCAGCAGCAGTAACAACAAGTATGAAGAAACAACTGACCAACTGTCGTCGAGGTGAGTCGAAGCAGTTCGGTTACGGGTCGATCTTACTCCCACTCATGCTGGAGTGGGTACCAGCATTGCAGCTACAGGATATGGTCTTGGACCCACCTAGAGGCCCTCGAGAGACGAGGGCCACACGATGGGGCCAAGTCATGCCACGAGGAGGTGGCGGTCGACTAGTGGCTTGGGGAGTATACTTCCGAGAGTGGTTCGAGAGAAAAACTATTTTTGTGGAGGACTGGCCATATGCCGGCATAGACTTCCGTGGAGATCCAGACATGCCGCTGCCTGTTGGAGAGCAGTGGGATGATGGTGGTAAGATACTTGATCTCATTTTTTGATTTTTTATTTTTGTGATGTTTTTGATTTTTTCATGTACATGTCCTAATGACAAACGCTATGGTATGTAGATGTGGGACCGGCGGGACCCCTTGGCTTGGCCCCAGAGGCACGGAGGGATGCACAAGGAATTAGAGCTCTAGCTGTGGCTCCTCCGGGAGATGATATGATAGAGACCATGATGCAAAACCTCTAGGGCTTGCTGATAGGGATTCCAGATTACCAGGGGATAGAGGAGGTCCCCATAGCATCTTAGATCCATACAGTGGGGGTAGAACCTAGGATGCATCGCCTTTTGAGGTGGGTGGCACAAGCAGCTGTGACTTATAGGGAGCACAACCCACCATAGTGGATATCTAGGTCTTTATTCCCTACTGGTGATTTGTGAGAGGCATGTGTCTGAGATGTACAGAGAACACGGGCCCTATCTAGACATGTACACTTATTTTTGAGCGCCTCAGTGCACCACACGATATATATATATATATATACATGTTTTTATGCTCTATTGTATTTTTACGCTTCTTGTATTATGTTGATTCACATATTATGCAAATGCCTGTCCAATACATAATTAGCTAATGCATCAGTTAACGTATTAAGTCGTCTTGGAATATGTTGATAAGTATGAAATCAAAATCCCTTTCTAATAACTTAACACGTAAATACAACCTTAAAATCCGATGATCTCTGACGGAATAACATCCGTTGAGTTGGAGGGCTACAAGTTGAGCATCCAAGTTTACAACCAATGTGCGAATGCCAAGGTTAATCGCCTCAGCTAATAATTCAATCACAACACTATATTTAGCAACATTATTCGTCGTATAACCCAGAAAAACCCCTTGAATATCTACTAACTCACCATGAGGATCGTAGATCACCCATGCCACAGATGACAAGTTGCAAGTATTGCGGGAAGCGCTATCAATGAAACCAACGTAAGGCGATCTAGACATCTATTCAAGAAGCAAAAGACACAATAAGCGGCAATCATGCCAACATACAAAAATAAAAACTAAACAAACACGCACACACAACACACTGCTGAAAGCATACGTATGTACAAAAAGAGAAGTGCACGCATGATAGTTGGTTCAAGTCAAGCCCATTTCAGGACTTGCCTTATCGCACTGTTGCATAACCGGCCTAGATAATGTAGGCATCATCTCAGCCTGTTGTATAAAATTATCAACGACACCGATGATCTGCCCATGCCCCCTGGCCGAGCGAGGTTTACAAGCTAGAGGATCAATGCCCCCTTTGGCAGAGGGACCGAGGGTCACAACAGTGTGCAATGAGAGATCAGAATGAGTAGAAAGCAAACCGAGTGAAGCAAGGTTTGGAGGTGGGAGTGAAAGGAAACCCATAAGGGGTCAATATTTGAAGAGCCCGACTCCCACACTCTCAAAAGGGATGGAATTATGCTCCACGAAAGGCACATTTCCTTCAGAAGAAGAAGCGAAGAGGGAGAGTTGGTCTACCGTGACAATTTTCCCTTGGTGAGGGAAGCGGATGACACGAAAGAGGGATGAAGCCATGGCACGCATGGCATACGTCCAACTCCGGCCCAGAAGGAGGTTGTAAGTAAGATTTGCGTCAACGACCTCAACTTCTGCTTCAACGGTTTTTCCTTCTAAAGTAATTGGCAATCGTTGAAGAATAGCATAGGGACAAGATTCTCTCCCATCGAAAGCTTCCAATGTCGTAGGAGACTGGCTCAGAGTCGGAGACCCGATCGCTTTCCAACAAGCAATAGACATGATGCAAGTTGACGCGCCCCCATCAATAACTGTACGATGGATCGTTTTTGAATTGATGATGACATATATAAGAAAAGCGATCTGATGAGGCAGCCTTGGGACATGGATCTCGAGATCAAAGGTAATCAGATCTAAATCTACCGGGTCGATGCCACCGATGGCCGATAGAAGGGACTTCCTCTGAGGGGGGCAGCTCTGGAGAACTTCTAAGGCGGACATAGCCGATGGAGTCGATGTTAAGTCCTCAACTATGCTGTAGCGCTGAGTGGCATGAGAATTTGGGTTGTAAGATGATCTCCTAAGTACTCCTTTGGGAGGGGGTCGGATGGTCGTCTCAGTACTTGGTCTCTCGATATGGAGCGGACTAGAGCTGGACGAAGGAGCGCTTGAGGGAACCTCGGGCTCCTTCCCGGTGGAAGACGGATACACAGAGCCAATAACTCCATCAACAGATGGCTTTGGTGGAGCCTTGGATGTACCGGGTCTCAGGGCATCAGGCAAATACTCATACAAAGTACCTGATTGAGAGTAAACTAAGTCAAGGTACTGAGTACGCGCGATCGCTTGCTCTTCAGTCACACAGGCTCCCATAGCAATGTCCCGTGCAATCTTAGGGACAAAGGAAGTCATGAACCAATCGGTGAGGAGTTGATCAGGAATCCAAAACTCTTCTAGTTTCCACCCCTTTGTTGTGGCCCCCAAATTATCATCGCGATTATACGTTTTATTTAGCTACTGCTGATACCACCATCGGTATGGTTCTGGTTTAGGATGACGACGATGGCATCGAACATGTTATCTACTACCTTAGCTGCAACTTGTTAGATACAGAAACTCGATATGCTTATGTCGAGAAGTTGGCCCTCGCCGCTGTTTGTGCTGTTCAACGATTCCATCACTACATCGTGTTGCGTACTACGACAATGATCTTCGATTGCAACCCCATGACCTATATTCTGTCACGACAATTGCTGGGGGAAAATAATCGAAGTGGATAGTCATCCTCCAAGAATTTGACTTGGAATTCACCGCTGCCAAGTCTAAGAAATCACTTGTCTTCGCCGAGCTGTTGTGTTCTTTGCCATCCCCTACTACCTCCTCTCAGTTAGAGGATTCCATTCCAGACGAAACTCTCTTCCTCATCAGCACCCTCGATCCTTGGTACGGGGATATTATTGTCTACTTGTAGACATCCTCCTTCCATCCTGAGACCTCTAAGGATGCTCGTTGATGGATCCGACACCAAGCCCAACCATATCGCATCGTTGGGGACACCCTGTACCATCTCGGTGTTGATTCTGTTCTTCGCCGATGCTTGACCTTCGAAGAAGTAGAGAGAGTTCTGAATGACTGCCACTCTGGTGCTTGTGGTGGTCACATGTCTGGATATGCCATCGCACAAAAAATCCTCCGTGCTGGCTATTTCTGGCCCTCCATTTTCAAGGATTGCATTGTTGCTGTCCGTTCATGTCATGAGTGCCAGATTTACCAACGGAAGATGCGTGCACCCCCTGCTCTGCTGCACCCCGTTGTAACCGTCGGCCCCTTTGCCAAATGGGGCATCGATTATGTGACCTGTAACCCTCGCTCGGCCGGGGGGCATGTGTACATCATCGTTGCTGTTGATTATTTCACGAAATGGGCCGAGGTGATGCCTACATTGTCAGAAGACGGTCACACCGCGACGCAGTTCTTGTTCAATCATGTTATTTCGCGGTTCGGAGTACCCCAAGCCATCGTCACTGATCACAGAAAACATTTTCGTAATCACATGATGACCGAGTTAACAACCCAGTTGGGCCTTAGGCATGATAGTTCGACCCCGTACTATCCTCAAGCAAACGGTCAAGTAGAAGTCGTGAACAAGGTTTTGGTCACGATGCTTCAAAGAATTGTTGGCATGCATAAGTCCAATTGGCATCTGATGTTGTTCTCCGCTTTGTGGGCCTACCGTACGTCCGTGAAGGACGCCATCGATTTCACTCCTTTTCAGTTAGTTTATGGACTGGAGGCGACCCTTCCTATTAAGTGTGAGATTCCTTCATTGAAGATAGCCGTCGAGTTACTCCCTGATACTACTCCGGTAGAAGAGCGACTTCTTTACTTAGAACGGCTCGATGAGACTCGTCGTCTAGGCTCCCTAGCTATTGAAGCTCAGAAGAAGCGAGTGAAAAATCACTTCGATAACGCTGTTAACCCCCGCTCTTTCATTGAGGGAGACCTAATACTGCTCTATGATCAAGCTAACAATAATCTGGGGGTAGGAAAACTCGAGCCTATGTGGCATGGGCCCTATATTGTGAAAAGAGTTTTACAAAAAGGTGCCTATGAGCTTATAGATTATGAAGGTAATCCCATGGATAGGCCCCGAAATGGGCTTTATCTCAAAAAATATTATGCATGAGTCTAGGCACTCTCTCTTTTTGTATATATGTATGCTTTCAGCAGTGTGTTGTGTGTGCGTGTTTGTTTAGTTTTTATTTTGGTATGTCGGCATGATCGTCGCTTATTGTGTCTTTTGCTTCTTGAACAGATGTCTGGATCGCCTTATGTTGGTTTCGCTGATGGTGCTTCCCGCAATACTCGCAACTTGTCATCTGCGACACGGGTGATCTACGATCCTCATGGTGAGTTAGTAGATATTCAAGGAGTTTGTCTGAGTTGTACAACGAACAATGTTGTTGAATATAGTGATGTGATTGAATTATTAGCTGAGGCGATTAACCTTGGCCTTCACACATTGGTTGTAAACTTGGATTCTCAACTTGTGGTCCACCAACTCAATGGACGTTATTCCGTCAGAGATCATCAGATTTTAAGGTTGTATTTACGTGTTAAGTTATTAGAAAGGGATTTTGATTTCATTACTTATCAACATATTCCAAGACGACTTAATACGTTAACTGATGCATTAGCTAATTATGTATTAGACATGAATCTACATAATATGTGAATCAACATAATACAAGAAGCATAAAATGCAATAGACCATAAAAACATGTATATATATATATATATCATGTGGCACACCGAGGCGCTCAAAAATAAGTGTACATGTCTAGATAAGGCCTGTGTTCTCTATACATCTGAGACACATGTCTCTCAAAAAATCACCAGTAGGGAATAAAGACCTAGATATTTACTGTGGTGGGTTGTGCTCCCTATAAGTCACAGCCGCTCATGCCACCCGCCTCAAAAGGCGGTGCATCCTAGGTTCTACCCCCACTGTATGGATCTGAGACGCTATGGGGACCTTCTCTATCCCTTGGTAGTCTGGTATCCCTATCAGCAAGCCCTTGAGGTTCCGCATCACGGTCTCCATCGTATCATCTCCCGGAGGAGCCACAGCTAGAGCTCTAATGCCCTGTGCATCCCTCCATGCCTCTGGGGCCAAGCCAAGGGGTCTCGCTGGTCCCACATCTACATACCATAGCATTTGTCATTAGGACATGTACATGAAAAAATAAAAAACATCATAAAAATAAAAAATAAAAAAATGAGATCAAGTGTCTTACCACCGTCATCCCACTACTCTCCAGCAGGCAGCAGCATGTCTAGATCTCCACGGAAGTCTATCCCGACATATGGCCAGTCCTCCACAAAAATAGTTTGCCTCTCCAACCACTCTCGGAAGTATACTCCCCATGCCATTGGTCGACTGCCACCTCCTCGTGGCATGACTTGGCCCCATCGTGTGGCCCTCGTCTCTCGAGGGCCCCTAGGTGGGTCCAAGACCATATCCTGTAGCTACAATGCTGGTACTCGCTCCAGCATGAGCGAGAGTAAGATCGACCCGTAACCAAACTGCTTCGACTCACCTCGACGGCAGTTGGTCAGTTGTCTCTTCATGCTTGTTGTTACTGCTGCTGCCCAGTTGAATATGGTAGGGTTCAAGCATTCGAGAGCCAATCGGAGATGGGCCTTCGAGGCCTCGTGATTGGCCAAGGATCCCACTGCCCGAGTCATCATGAAGAGTATAGTCCGAAGGACGATGTCCTCCACCGTAGGAATTGCCACCTTCCCACTTCGTGTCTTGCGTGCCCGTGGGCACACCTGGGCCATTAGCATGTCTAGAGTATCACCGTCGGGTCGCTGCCCCTCCAGAATAGGCATCTCACCTTGACGTGACAACCCGATCAAGAAATAGATATCAGTGTAATCGAACTCGATATCGTGGCCTCGGATCACAAATTTCCCATTAGTGGGATTCCAGGCCCTGATTAATAACTCCAGAAGGTCAGGCTGTGCTCGCAGGCATGGGGTTAGGAAGAATTTCAGCAACCTGCACGCCCGCATTGCATTTCGGCACCCAGCATCGGCAAAAGCCGCTATATCCTCATTATCATGAGCACGTTCTTGCCAAACGAACGCCATTATACCCTGCATAGTTAAAAAAATACATTAGGGCCCTGTTCATAAAATTTCATACGTCCATTTGTTAAAAAATTTGTTGCGCGGCGTCAGCGCGACTGTTTTTAAAACAGTGGCGCTGATAATGGCGCCCTGTGGTAATTTTTACCGGATCAGCACGGAAGCACATCACTCTTCCGCGCTGATCCAGGAGTGGTCAGTGGAAATATTTCTCGATCAGCGCGGACCCGATAGGGAAATCCGCGCTGACCGAGAGAGGAATGGACTTCAAAAAAATTCGCCCAAACCACCACTTCCCACCGTTAAAATGCAGTAGAAAGACTTCAAAATGGAGCATAAGGGAAGATGAACCTACCTGGTACAGGCTGCAGGACCTTCGATGCTCGTACAGGGTGGAATTTGGCTCGTCAACCTCACAGCTCCAAGTCGCTCTCCAAAACTCCAAATGGTAACAATGGTAAAAATTTTGGTTTACCCTCCTATTTATGGTAAATTTGAAAATTAAATATTATTTTTCATCCAAATGGGTTTTTATCGTGGTTTTTTACCATATGCTTGGTTCCCATATAGTTTTACTATGTTTTTATGCATTCCGTCTATATTATTTCGAACAGGTTTACGTGTGCGATGTTCCTTGTGCAGATTATCATGCTGGTGGAATTACGACGGTTCTATACGCACTTGGCTCCAAAACGTCGGCTTTAATCTCTTTTTCAACGTGAAATAAGAAAAGTTAGCCGAGTCTCCCTCTCGACTCATTAAAAGAAACGAGAGGTGGTTGTCTTTTAAAGCTCTTTTTTCGACCGTTTAAACTTAAAAAAGATCGCCTGATTTTTGTCGTTTCAAATTCGTTAATGGTCATGAAGCGACGTGGTTTTTACTGCTTTTTTACTTTTTCAGGTCAAAGTCACTACTTACGAAAAGTACTCCTCAGTTGTAATGGCTGGGCGATTCTTTCGAGCATAGTTTTATACTTTTTCGGGCTCGAGAGACACAACTTTATGAAAAAGGACACCCCTGGAGTTTCCTTTTCGCTGTCTTTTCAAACTCCCTAAATATAAAAAGACGTCGAGTTTTTCCTTTGTCAGACTCGTTAAAAATTTAATGACATCGGGTTTCGTCGTGATGACGCCTCTCAAGCATATGCTATCTCCGTCAAGCTTGCCATCCAAAAATAACCGGGGTACTCGCTAGAAATGGTGGGGGAATAAAGGAACTGTAATCATCGTCGTGTCGGCAGTATGTCGCTCTTGAACATGGCACTTGTCTGCATTCGTGTATGGGTGGGGAAATATCATCTTGTTTCATGCTTGGCTCCGTGGTTTTGGGTTATCCTATTTGACCATTCATCTTCTCATTACCTTGTCGCCATGACCCCTGATCATTTGACATCAAAAACTGCCAAATCTGCTGTTGTGCTGCCGATATGTTTAAGAGAAGTTGACCTCTGCAGAATACTCAACCTCCCTCTGATATCTCACACAAAACATTTTGTCCCCCTCTATCTCGGGTTGATGATGTGGGAAACATTATGGCCCACCTTCGCTCAAGATCACTTCCTATCGACTTCAGCTCATTATCCATAAAGATGACCTAGAGACTCCCTTCAGGTGCCTCAGAGCCTGTATGCCTCAATGGCAGGTTCTTCGTGTTCGACGTGAGGTTTTCATCATTGGCCTCCGATCGAATGATTCTACGGCTGTTCGACACCGGCTCACTGATTCGCACGCCGTGGATTTTACCTATAGTACCTTGAGGACCATTGTCATTATTGGTGTTAACTCTCGCGTCTGTTAACAGTTTTCATCATCGACTGGTAACCAGACGATGTTCTCGCATGTTTGACTTCGACTCCCATATTCGCATGCTTGAACTTGTACTTTGTTCGGGTCGAGTTGGAGTGTAAGACCCCGGATTTTGTATATTGAGATCCGGGCTGCATTTTGTGGATTATTATAATCACTACATGACTCATTCATTAGATGGCTGCGACCATGCCTGAGTCCATTCCTTGATCCTCATTGGATGGCTGCGTCCATACCTGGGATCCAGATTTTTATGTACTCTATTATGGATGGCTGCGCCCATACCATGTACATCATGTATTTGAGCTATCAGTTGTACTACGTGTAGGTTCTTCTTGGTGGTGTTCCAGTTCGGCTAGTTCCGTAAAGCATTTCACCCCTCCCACTCTCTCGGGCTTCATGCTTTAGGGGGCATCTGTTACACAGTAATTTGTCACTGTCTCCCTGTCAGTCTTCATACTGTGTCATGGGACCAAATTAATCATGCTCATGCTCTGTGATGTGGCCAAATAACCCACTTTTCCAAAGTTTCATCTATCATCGCGACTGTTGTAAAAATAAACGCGCTTATGAGCGCTCCTAAACAGACTCAATGCGCTGCCAGCGCGGAAGCACACGACTTTCCCGCGCTGGTCGAATTTCATGTGAAACCGCACTGTTCCTTATATCTGATTGTGCTGATATGACTTTCCTTGTTATTCAGCAGCGATGACAGCGCTCCAGTGCAGTTATGCACCCACGATGATCCAGTTTGGGCGAGTTTGTTCTAACAGCCGACCTTCCAGATGACTCCATACCTGGTTGTTGGCCTTGTAAATGTCGCCCTCACTTCTCTAGCATGTCTGTTTCGTCATTTGAGTCAACTTCCTCGGAGATAAGCTCATCCTCACACCATTCATGGAGACTCCTTCTCCTATTTAAGCCTCCACCATTGCCATGAGCTGCTAGTTTTGGAATTGATTGTGTTTAGAGCATTGCTAATAGTGTGTGAGCTTGATAGGCAGCTGGTGTGATAAGTGTGGGATTGCTATAGTGCTTAAGGAAGGTTGTGAAGTGTTTCCATCTTGTGTAAACTTGCGTGAGAGAGAGAGTTGTCTTGGGATACCTACTTTCAAGGGTGAATGCTTGAGGGACTTGCTGGCTGGACCCAACCAAAGGAGGATTTGACGTCAGAACTTGGTTGTATTCTCTTTTTTTTTTATCAATAATAATAGACGACTATCATTATGGTTCCACTCATGTGTCTTTGTTATTATGTTTGAGTTGTATCTTTTCTGACCGGTACATAGTTGCATTTCCCAGATTTTATGCTTGTATTTGTCTTGTCCTTTGCTTGTGCAGGTGTCCGTTCACGGAGATCGTGAGGATTGCGACCAACTGAAGCGAAAGAATGGAAGCGACAACCCTTCTACGAATATAAGCGTTGGATTCGAGGTAGGCTCTCATCTTGGCCTTTATTTTGCAATTAGGAACCTGCGTGTTAGCATTGCTTGATTGTTGCTAGACCTTAGTTAGGCTAGAGAGATCGCCTTTGTCCGTAGAGGGGATTTACCTACACAACACTCATTTTCTGTTTCCTCCATCTTCTGTCTCTCTTTCCTTTGTGCAATCCTTTTGTCACACTGTCACCTCTTATCCTCAATCTCCAAAGTTGCTTTCAACACAAGTGGATCTGCTTTGAACTTGCAGCTTTTCTCTGCCTCCACACTCTCAACAACCTTCCTCTTGCATTCGTAACACACAGGTCTGCTACCCTCTGCTACTGCTGATGATGCTGCTCTCTGAGATGTTGCTTCCCTCTAAGTTGCTAACCACTCTACAACTATGTTGACCGGTTCATTAAGCCTGGAGAAGTGATAACAATATCTCCATGGGTCTTCCTTAGGCCAATGACATGCCCTGTAGATCCAAGGATGTTGCACTCTCGTACAATGGTCATTCACTAAGCAGTGTGGGTTATACAGATTAAAACTTCTGGTGCCGAGGGTGAATCTTTTGAATTTCTTTGTCTCGACCTCAACATGCTTGAGATTTCATATCTCATGCAACCCGATCCACAAAGGAAGAGCGGGCCGAGGTGCCTTCTTCTTCCTATGTAGTCTAGCTGACAACCCTATCGAGATGTGATATGACACTTCTTGCATGATAAGCTTGTCAATGGAAAACTTTAGTAAAACATGCAGATCCTTCTCCACGCTATACATTTGTATGAAGGTGCCAAGGGGTGAGATACACCAATCTTCTATGTCGATTAATGACTACATCGTTGCCTACGACATGCAAGGTGGATCCTGTTCAAATATAATCTTGTACGCTGGGATAATGAAGTGGTCTGATAACTATATGATAACTCCACAAAAAGCTGCATTCAGAGAACAACTTGCAATAAGTGTTCACAGAGGTTTCCAAAGTTTTCCATGCCCAATCCAAGCCTGGGAACTGCTGATGGGCATAGACTGCATCTAGTATTTAAGGCGAACATGTATATCTTTGCTTCCTAACCTTTGGGCAGATGTCAGGCTTCTGTCACTTGTTCCTTCAACCTGAGAGCTAACATGTTGGACCAATTGCAAGGTCTTCCTTTGCTCACTAGTTGATCCAATGAAATCACCCAACTTTGTGGCAAGGTCTCTGTACTCTCTTAGATGTATAAGAGGCATGCAAAGATGACCAAGTACTGATATGCCTTCTGCAGTATCTTCATCTTGTAAACCTGGCTGGGTGTTGTCGTGAACTTGGCTAGTTATTTCACCCAACTCTTCAAGATATCTATTGAGTTTGCACTATTGTTGGGTCTACTAAAGAGTTTCTCCATCATGATCAACCGTTGTGGCAAGCGGTACATATCCTGAAAGTCCTTCGCCCTGAAGGTAGAAAGTTGTGTTCCACTGGAACTTCTAAATGCCATTGTCTCAGGTTAAATATGAGAGACAATCCAATGGATCATGTCCGCACATGGAAACACGAGATATATGCATGCAACTTAGTACAAGCCTTGTGAATGTTGACATAGATTGTGCGGTCTTCCATATTTTCCTCAAATGTGCCTGAGAATGTATCATTGATGTCCTATCATTTCATCTTTAAATATTTGTCTATGAACAACTTGGTGTCTTTGTAGATAGGCAAGCTCATAGACACTTGCTCAACTGCATCTCTAGTTGCACTCTCAACGATGTTCTTTGACCCTGCTCTCTTGGAGGGCATTGTACCTATAATCCTGAGGGATGGATCAACACCTGTGATACATGGAGACATAAAAACACTCATGGTAAGAAATCTATCACTTGAAAACCAAGAGCAACTTGAGGACTGACATGCAACATACCTAGGTGACTAACTGGGAAGATATCACAATTTTCACCGGGAGGCTGGGAGAATGACTGCCAAAACTATGTAAGGCATAGTCTGGGCTATCAGGAGGCTGATTGACTACTGAGACTGCACAATGCACAGTATATCCTAGCCTGCTGAGGACTAAAACTGTGCAGCAAGGACTATAACCAACAACTGCATTTGTGCAATTTCTAGGGCTAGTAAGGCACTGCCTCTCAGAATTGCGTAGAGCAAGCCTGGAGGCCAGTGCTGGCCTAGATTTGCACAATTTCTAGGAGGAAGGAAGAGCCTTCACTCTCCGAAATGTGTATTGCTAGCTAGGTAAGGCAAGATTTGGGCCAAGGCAACCCAGATCTATCGATGGGCGACTAAAAACATGAGAAGTCTGAATGCATGGTGAAGCTGAGTGCAAACACGAGTGAATGATCATGCATGCAAACAATGAGTGTAGGATTCAAAAATGAGAAAAAAAGCATGTGTGTGAAGTGAGTTTCCGCAACAACAACCGTCAGTGCAGAAACAATGTCATGCATGTGACAACAGTGAGATGTAATGAAAAACTTGAAACAATGCTTCTACAAGCTAACATGTATTAAAATGACAGAAAGCGTTCAAAAAAACCAATAAAACAACATTCACATAAAGAGAAGTACAAAAAGTGACAGAAAAGCAGCAAAAGACATGAAAAACAAACTTACCCAAAAAAATCTGAGTTGAATGTGCTGAATGCTCCTAAATGCGATGTGGGAGGTCAAAACTCCAAGATCGATGTGAGGAATGAGCTATGAAGTGTCAAATAAATAAGTTTGATAAGATTGAGGCTTATTTCGCACATGTCACAAATCTAGGAAAAAGCAACACTTGGCGATAGGTTTCTAAAATGGTTTCCGCATGTAACCTACAACTGCTAAAAATAGATCCCTAAAATCTAGGTATGTTTTTTTTTTCTTTTTCGGAAAAAGAAAATTATGCATGCAAATCAATATTGGTCAGTCTTGGAGGGAATTGGTCAATCTGGAAGCACATGCAACAACTTGCAAGCCTGGGAGTGACATTTGTGTAGTTTCTAGGCTGAGCAATTTTGGCTGTCCCTCATGCATTGCGCAATTTTTGAGATGAAGCCTAGTGTTGGGTTGGATTGCACAATTTTTAGAGGGAAGGCTGCTTGGATGGATTACTCATTTCTAGAGCCGAGTAGGCAACCCAGATGGATTGCACGATTCCTAAAGGGAAGGCTGGTTCCCCTCTAGAATTGTACACTTTCTTAATTGATCATCACAACCAGAAAATGGCTAATTCCTGGAGTGCTAGCCCGCGGGTGGGAGGCAAACAAGTTGACAAGCATACGCTGGTGAACCACTGAAACTCAGTTGAAGAATATGTACTTGGATAGTGAAAGACATGCTGCTAAGGATGGTTGGCATGGAGGCTCCAAAACAAAGCTAAGGAAAAATTTTGGAGGGTGGTTGTAGCCACTACAACGCTTGGCGACACACTGGTAGAACTCTAGTTCTTTGAATGGACCTTGTTTCATGAAAATAGTCTAACTCCTATGGAAGTGTTGTTTAGTTCTTAGATCATCTTGGTTTCCACACTAGCTTGATTGAAAGGTGTAGCACCTACGATGCTCTTGGTCGATCAACACACATTACAAGCCATGTCAACACATTTATTTCAATTGGGGATGAGGGGTATATTGGTGCACAAGTAATATGATAGTCAAAGTTTAAGTTTCATCTCTGGTGTTTCTCTGCTACCAGTAGGCCTGGACAGTACACCGACGTAGTCACGCAAGAACACAAGCATCACTCCGCTACCAGCGAGCCTAGTTAGTACCCCGACGGAGTTACTTCATCACCTCTTTGTGCAGGAAGCATTTCTCTTCTTTCACCTCATTCATTTTTAAATTTTTCACATTTTCTTTTTTTCATTTTTTAGTTTTCAAGAATTGTGCATAGCACTTATTTATTTCAGAGGTAGAAGAGGGATCCTGACTTATTGAGAGAAGAAGAGGTTGTTCCTTCAGAGAAGTATTTTGTATATACCTCTAACATACTTAAGGTTTTCTACTTAATTGAGCTGACAAGGGTTAACCCAAATACAACCGACTAGAGTAAGTGATACTAGTTAGGGCACAAGTGTTGTGTTTTCACCATGGTTCACTTTGAACAAAACGTATTTTACATTGGTGTATCATTGACTGAAGAAAAAAAGTTCTACATTAAGAGGTAGGACAACAGATAACTGGGTATTGATAGTTGTACAAGTCCTCTTGTATTTTACCTTGCTTGTTTCAAGATTCGCGCACGGTTTCATGCAAAACTAACCTATGGATGTGAACAAGCAAACAAAATAGAACAATAAAGCAAAGAGTAGAAGTAAATGTGAAATCAAAGCAAGTAGGCAAAGCAAGCAAGCAAACAAGACATAAAGAAAACACTACTCCTACTCCTAAGCTAATGGTGCATGGGTCTGCTCACATAAAGTGATACTTCTAATGTAGCCACAGACGCATTGGTTGACCCATGTTGGTGAAGGCATGGTTTGCGAACATCATAGTCAGGTGAACCCGCAAACATGAAATATATAACAATGAATACAAACACACTCCGAGTTTAAATGTGTCCATAGAAGCGCATGACATGCACTCTGTGGACTTGCCATGGTGCTATGCTACACAATGTGCAAATGTTAAGCATATGCATTCTCTTAACTGTGACATGCAAGAAAATGTGAGAAACATATATAGCTTACATCACACAAGTGTTCTTGTTGTGTAATATTCCTCCAATGCATGAGCGTTGGGATCATGTAATTCGAGTGGAGGCAGCGAAATATGTGTGTTGGATTGCTATTCAATACATACATATGAGTGATGAGGAGCCTTGGGTGTTTCAACAATTTCCTAATCAGAAGTGAAACTAACCTCAGGACAACGAGGGCCTAACATAACCATCATCTCAGGCTGAAGTGCCTCGACAACCTGCAGGGTTTCGACTTTGTCGACAGATAGATCATCATAAGCATGTAGCTTTGAGAAATCAACAATGATAGAATCAACATCGTGATTGAATACGGGAGTAAATGGATCATGACATCTACAATAAGAAAAATCAATGATTTCATCGACATCCTCATGATTAGATAAATCAAACAGAGGGGTAGATGAGAAGCAATAATGTTCACCCACTGCGTTTCCGAAAAAGGAAGATGAAAAATCAAGTGGATTTTGAATGAATAATTTTCCTCTCGCTGTCAAACGATGGATTGACATCGGGTGTGTTCTACGAATGATCAGCAATGGATGCATCTGTGGATGGATTTACACAAGGAAAATCAGAGATAGCAGAATGACCAAAGATGTCAGGAAAAAGCAGAGGAAGCATGGATAGAAGGAGGTCATCCTTTGTTGTGGGTTGATGTTCAGGTTCCCAGTCATACTCATCATAAATAACAATGTAGGTTGGTTGTGAAACACTAACTTTGTTAGTGGCTTTATCCTTGTTCACAATAGGTGCAGAGTCTGGAACAGAAGAACACAAGACAATGCAATCTGGAGGATCACTAGAATGCGAAGACAAAGGTTGATGTAACAAATGCATGTGACAACCCATGCACTTCCCAACCAAATTTGTGCAAAAATTAAGAGAAGTGATGCTAGGAGAATATCACAGTTGAACAGATGTGTGTGTAAGTTCTCCCACATCACTTTGCAGTGGTGGAGCTGTTTGATGAGGGGAAGGTCGATAGTCACTTGTGATTGTGCAGCTCCATCACTGAAGTATGTTGAGGTAGGTTTGAACTTAAACTTCATATTGGGATAGAATGATTTGTGAAGGGAATATTTGAATGTCCCAAAGATATTGGAATTTCATCTAGTTTTTTGGAGCTTCAAACTGAAGTACACGAAAGCGTTTCCAAAAATCCATAGGTGATTCATGCAGACTCTTCCATTGTTTTAACAGTTTTTTGTCAAGAGGTTCAGGATCAAAATGATGGAAAGTAGATTCAATTGGATCACAAAAATGCTTAATTGAGTGCACGCAATCGTGAGGCAGGTTGCGACACCATCGTTCTGGGGATTCACGAAGTGTGTGTGAAAGCAACAAGCTGACCTTGACTTCATCAAACTCATCTGCAACCTCAAGGAATGCAAGGAAGTCATGTAAGTATCCAGACCAAGTCGCTTCGCCTTCACCATCATACGTGAATTCCAACAAGAGATCATAAAACTCCCTCGTGATGTTGACAGGTTCATCATTAGACAGACATTGTAGAGGGAGGATTCTATGGATATTTATGATAGATGTGCGAAGATTCAAAACAGGATATGAGGACCCATCTTGTCACTTGGCCCTCCTTATAGCGCCATAAATGTTGACGGTGCTGGACCCACCAACATGTCAGGGGATCTCCTTGGTAATATGTCCCAACTAGACGTCAAGTTGTTTGGTGTAGGAGTCCCAACAGTGGGGTAGTACGGTATCTCCTTGATTGCGATTGCACACGGAGGTGAGTAAGATGTCATTGTTGGTATCAAGGGTGTGGAATTTGCAGCAAGTCATGGAAAGGTGCATGAATGGCTCTGACACACGGAACAGGGGGATGAATGCGCCCCTTGGAAACCTGTGATAGCATGCAGCTTGAAAGGTAACACACGAGAAACAAGACATCAGGAGCTAGAAAGTAGGTTAGCCAATGATCCAAAGTGATGGTTATACCAAAAACACATTTTGATAAGATTCATACAAACATATATAGAAAGTCCATACATACATATATCATTAGAGTAACTAGGATAGATGAACTACAATAAAACATATGCGTGAAATGTGTTGGCTCTGTTATATTAAGAAACTGAAAGATCCACTCATACATAAATCCGTGACCAAACACTAGTCCTAACAACGGAACGTTACAGTCACTACCGCCTACTCCTCCAAAGAGATATACTAGCTCTGCATTGTGGAGAAGCCAAGGTTCATTACAATACACTCCAAGCTTTCTCTAAGATACACCTATAGGAAGCTTGGCTCCCAAAAGCCTGTATAATGAGTTATGAGGTTCTATAAATAGCAAAGGGTGGGTTGACCCTTGACATTCCCCTTTGTGACTCTTCACATACCCTCATGACTCTTCAACTACTACATGACTGTTACATTCTACTATCGACACTTGGTCTTTCAATTTTACAACATGTTACATTACAATCTGCACATGTACCCATGTGAGAGAAAATAGGCTTGAGTAAGCCATGCAAGAAATCACTAAGACTCAGACAACTGTGGGAAGACTAACTCTTTGACATCCTCGCGATGATCGATGGTGGCGAACTGATGCCAATCTTGTTAGTTTGTTATGGTGTCCGTGTGTTTGATGGCAACATCCTGCTGAAATCAGACTCTTGCCTCCATTGCATCTAGGTACACTGATTTGGCACCTCTACCCAACTCATCTAATAACATGCACATCATAGTATTGAGTGCAAATAGACCAACGACATCCTATAGCATAGTGTTTGCACTGATCTCCAAGTATTTGCTGGTGGCTACACGGATCAACTCATCAAAGTACATGTCCAGCTCCAGTCAGACTTCGTTCTTTAACTTCGCCTCTGTGAGTGTGCCAATATATGGGACCGTGTGCATGTGCACAATGACATCCATGCTTCTGAACACCCGTGCATGTGAAGCCCGCAAAATGGTGGTGAGATGAGGGAGTTCCTCATAGTTCTATATCTAACTCTAGATGTGTGCCTTCAACTCTACTACCTTTGGCTTCATCATCTTTGGCAAATTCAATGGTGCTCCTTTGTACCTCATTTTCCATCTTTGCATGTGATCGACAACAATGTGCAAATTTCACAAAATATGTGGTCTCCTAGCACAATGCTACTACAAACTATTGAGATGGAAAATTGACTTAGGCAAAGTGACGAATATGGAATACAATGTACGCATGATTGCCTCAAGAGATGATACTTCATCCAGTATCCCTCTCCACAACTCTTCTCTGGGGATGCTGTAACATGTTCTCCTCCCTACTTGGGTACTTGTAACTCCTTAGTCATACACCCTTTCTTAGCTATCAAGAATCTAACACTCGAGCTAGTGGCTTCGACATATGCTTTAGTAGCATTGGCCAATGTTGTTGGATGCTTGCGCACATTAAATATGATCACTTGTTCTTAAAACTGTGCAGGAGATATATGGACATTCAGAGTGGGCACTTTGCGTGAATGCACAACTCTGTGTTGTGATTCTTCGAAAGATATGTTGTGCATCTCTTCTTCCGGATTGTCTTCAGGGATCTTTGTGTCTCCTTGATCGTTTGGGACTTTCTTTGCTTTCAGATCTGGTGAAGCTAGTGGGTTACCTCTTCATTCTGAGGCATGAGGTCAATATCCTAATCTAACTTTGGTTGAATCATACCTGTGTCCATTTTCTCTAGCATTTGTTCAATCTCTTGAGCTCCGTCTTGCTCCTATGATTTCTCACCCTATCTTCTCTATGCCATCTGCTCGGATGAGTCTGTAACCTGTATGGGAGCAATTTCATCAATCTGTGCATGTTGCACCTCCTGCTATATATGTTCCTACTACATTTCCTTCTCTCTTTTGTGCAACTCCTGTTCTTCCCTGAGTTACCACTTCAACTCCTGCAACTCCTTTTCTGTTTCCTCTATCTTCTGTTTCTATCTTTGCCTTTGCGCGATCCTTCTATCACGTCATCGCCTCTTATCCTCAATCTCCAAGGCTGTGTTCAACACATGTGGATATTCTTTGAACTTGCAAATTTGATCTGCCTTTTCACTGTCAACAACCTTCCTCTTGCCTTTGTCACGCACAGGTTTCCTGCCCTCTACTATTGCTGATGATGCTACTCTCTGAGATGATGCTTCCCTCTTCTTTGCTAACCACTCTACAACTATGGTGACTGGTTCATTGAGCTTGGAGAAGTGATAAAAGTATCTCAATGGGTTTTCCTCAGGACAATGAAATCCCCTCTGGATCCAAGGATGTTTCATTCTCATACAATGGTCCTTCAGTAAGCAATGCAGGTCATACATATTGACAATTATGGTGTTGAAGGTGAATCTTTTGAATTCCTCCATCTCGGCCTCAGCATGCTTGAGATTTTTTATCTCATACAACCCAATTCACAAAGGAAGAGTAGGCCAAGGTGCCTTCTTCTTCCTGTGCAGTCTAGCTGACAACCCTGTCGAGATGTGATACGACACTTCTTACATGACAAGCTTGTCCATGGCAAACTTCGGTAAAACATGTTGAGCCTTCTCTATGTTCTACATACATATGAAGGTGCCAAGGGGTGAGGCATACCAATTTTCTATGTCAATCAATGCCTACATCGCTACCTTCGACATGTAAGGTGGATCATGTTCAAATATCATCTTGTACACTGAGGTGACAAAGTGGTCTGATAACTGTATGATAACTCCATGAAATATGCATTTAGAGAAAAACTTGCAATAAATATGCATAGAGGTTTCTGAAGGTGTCCATGCCCAACCCAAGCCTAGGAACTACTGACAGGCACAAACTGCATCCAATATGGAAGCAGACATGTATATCTTCTCTTGTTGATCCTTGGGCAGATGCCAGGATTCTGTCACTTTTTCCTTCAACCTGAGAGACAACATGTCAGACCAGTTGCAAGGTCTTCCTTCGCTCTCCAGTTGATCCAACACAATCACCCAACTCTGTGGGAAGGTCTTTGTGCTCTCTTGGCTGTATAAGCGACATGCAAAGATGACTAAATACTGATATGCCTTCTACAGTATCTTCATCTTGTAAACCCGACTGGGTGTTGTCCTGAACTTGGATGGTTCTTTCACCAAGCTCTTCAAGATATCTCTTGAGTTTTCACTACTCTTGGGTCTGTTGAAGGGTTTCTCCATTGTGATCACCGGTTGTGGCAAGTGTGGCTCCCTCTCAAGCGAACACTTCATGGCTTTCTTCTCCTAAAATTTTATATCTCGTTGCACAACAGTCTTGTGACTGTTTGGAAAATACACACGATAGTTATGGGGAGTATCAGTGTACCCACAAATATCCCAACCTTTGCGGTCAGCTCCAACTTCTTCCTGGCATCCTTCGTTACATGCATGTAAATAGGAGAACCAAAAATCCTCAAATGTGAAATATCAGGCCTCTTACCAGAATAAACCTCCTCGGGTGTACTCATGCCAAGTATCTTGTGAGGACAACGGTTCTGCATATATACTGCAGTATTGCATGCCTCCGCCCACAAGTGAAGGGGTAGGCTCTAATCATGCAACATTGCCCGTGCAACACCCACGATCATTCTGTTCTTCCACTCAGCAACCCCGTTCTACTGTGGGTTATGGGGAGCTATGAGCTCTCTCCAAATCCCTTCTGCGCTGCAGAAATCCTTGAACTCGCTAGAGATGAATTCATCACCATTGTCACTCCTAAGAGCCTTCACCTTCTTCCCTGATTCCTTCTCGACAAGTGCTTTGAACTCACAAAACTTTGAGTATGTCTCGCTCTTCTTATGCATGAAGAAGATCCAGCACTTTCGGGAGAAATCATCAACAAAGATCACATAGTACCTACGATTTGCTGTCGAAGCAACTGAGAAAGGTCCACACACGTCTGTGTGAATTCTCTCAAGGATCGTCGTGGTGCGACTATCCTTCTCGTGATAGGTGGCTTTCATAAACTTTCCCAAAATACACTCCTTGCACTGATCTAACTGCGCAAGAGTGCCTTTAGGAAGCCTAGTAGAAATCTGTTGCAGTATATTCAAGGTTCCATGGTGAAGGTGGCCCAATCTCTGGTGCCACAGCTCGCCATCATCTCGGCTCACCACTCCTTCTGCCTTGCATGCCATTGCTGAGCAGCCATCTACATGCAACTGATAAAGGTTCTTGACTTGAACCCCTGTCTTCTGGGTTTCTCCAGTTGTCTTACTACGCAGGAAAGCCTTTCCCTCACTGAAAACAACATCATATCCCTTGTATTCTAACATCGCCACAGAGATAAGATTCTTCTTCAATCCTGGAACATGCATCACTTCCTTCAATACAAAGGGTTTTCCAGACTCCTTCTCAAAGGAAATGGTACCGATACCAGTCACTGTATCTACCATCATTTCCCATCTCGATGTGCACTCCAAGATCTTTCTCATCCAGATCAGAAAACAAATATCGATCCCCTGTCATGTGAAAGGACACACCGCTATCCAAGAACCATACCGATCCCATCACACTTGATACCAAGCATGCGATCACTGAAAAATCTAGCTCAAACTGTGAGGCTAAGGCCTCTCCCGCTGTAGATCCAGCATCTTGCTTATTTTTATTCTTTTGCAGACAATTTGTGGCATAGTGTCCGTGCTGGTGACAGTGAAAGCACTTCACCTTGGACATGTCCTGCTTCTTGTCTTTCGCACCGGAATGAGAAGATTTCTTATTCTTCCCCCTCTTTGCTTTGGTAGCCAAAGCACAATTTTCTTCATCAGGTGCCTTTGATGAAGATATGTCCCTAGTATTTCGCCTGATCTCCTCTTGCACAAGATCTGACCAAAGTCTCTCCCATCCTGGCAATTTCTCCCGACCATTGACAGAGTCCTGATAGGAATGCCAACTCTCCGGAAGACCAAGTAGAGCCAAGCTCACCAAGTCCTCATCATCGATAGTCACCCCCACACTTCCCAGCTCATCCCGACATTGGGTGAACTTCGTGAGATACTTGGGCATATTGTCGCCTTTCTCACACTTTATGTTTCTGAGTTTACCCTTGAGCGCCAACTTCCTCTGGTTGCTCTTGCTTTGGTATAGATCTGTCAACGCTTTCCACATCAAGTATGGAGTAGCCTTTCCATGGAGGCTGGACACAATGTGATCCCTCACACCCTCCAATAGAATCCTTGAACAGTTTGCTGTCTTCTTTTGCCAATCCACGACTTGAGCAGCATCAGTGGGTTTTGGGACATCCGCATCTATGAACTCCTTCAACCCATTATCATCTAACACCGTCTCCATCCTGTCCTTCCATGAAATATAGTTTGAGCTTCCCTCAAGGGCATACTCCAACCGCAATCCGTTGAAAGACATTTCAACTTTGACACCAAGAAAACACTGCTGCAAATTCGAATTCCACTAGCTCAAAACTCAACCGCTTCCGATCTAAAATTAGTGAGAACGAAGTATTTCTTGTACAGAGATCGACTGTATGGGCATTCACTGGATATCTCACCTTCCAGAAGAAGGATGAATCCAGAGGCTACCTGGCCTGATTACAGACTTTGCCTGAAGAAATAAAACGTAGACACTTTCTCAATAATAGATCCGATGATCAATCCTCGCTTTGATATCCTGTAGAAATCTCTTCTACAAATCAACTTGCTCTGATACCATGTAGAAATTTTATGAATAATATGAAACTTATTCAACCGAGATTATCTTGATTATACACTATTGCGGAATGCATGCATAATACATAATCTCATCTACAGTTAATCATGAATATTGCAGAAGCAAAAACAATTGCATGCAAAGATAGAAGCATCAATCACACATAACACAGTACTTTTCACGGGGAAAGCATCTCGCTAAAAACCCCAAACTATCTTTGTATTATATTGATTGAGATCATGTAACAATACACAGTACAATACTAGCTCCACCTGTTACACACAATACAACATAGATCTGAATCAATCACTGCCTCAAATCACCTCTGCTGCTTGCCTCCTCCACTGTGCAATCCTGCATATAGAATGGATGAGAATGGCTAAACCATTCACGTGTTTCCCTTGTGTAACACTACGCAATCCTCATTGGCAACTCAATCCCACTAATTGTGCAAATCACATGCACAACTATAGTCACAACTGACAGCTATCTTGCCCTTTCACTCACCTCTAACACATGTCTCCACTGAACTGTCCATGCACTGAGTTAACTGATGTATTCTTCAGTTGCCTTATGAGTTAATAATTAGTGAATTAATTAATAACTAATTCACACCACTCAACATTAGTCTATTTTCCAGTTAGACTAACTACAACTAGTTCAACTAAGTCAAACTGAACACAACTCCATCAACTCATGATCCAACTCCACAGAACTCAATCACTGAAGTCCTAACTGAAGTCCTCCATGCAATAGCTCAATTTAACCCATAGGAACCACATATTTCCTTATGGAAGCTGCATGTGCCACATCCGTAGCTTGAACTGAAGTGCTCCAAGAGAATAAGATAATGTTTATAGTCCAAATATTATTAAGAGCTAATAATATTCGACTCTTCTATTTTTAGCCTAGTAGTCTAAAAATAGACTCCGCCCATGTGTCTAAAAATAGAGGTCCATCTATTTTTACCAACTTGATCAACCATCCACAAATAGCATCCTGCAACTCATAGACCATGACCCATATGTCTAATAATAGACATAGTCTAAAAATAGACTTTGCGCCAAAAATAGCCTGCGGGCCCACTTAGTGAAGGTGACTTCTTTCCACTAAGCTCCATCATCTTGCTACATTCTCAACACTTCTGATCGCCGATTGTGATATCCCTCCTCCCAGCCGATTGTGATAATCCCTCCATCGTTGATATTGCATATCTCTTAAATCTCCGCCGATATCACATATCTCTCATTTCTCTGCTGATATCACATATCGCATTATCTTGCCGATTGTGATATATGTTCCACTGCCGATTGCAATATCGCAACCAAGCATCGCACAATTATAAGTTCCTGCTCCCTGAAAATCCTTTCTAACTTGCGATTACGATATGCAAGAACCCTCCCATATGGATTTTTTATGTGATGCATTTTATAAACTGCCACATCCAGAAAATTGTGGAATTATCATAAATTAGTATTAAGGGAACCTCCTCTTGTGTTGCGATTGCCATGTAAAAAAGGCCCAGATCAATGACCCAGGTTGAATAATCCTGAATCAATGACCCATATCAGCAGATGTTAAAGTATCCATTTCGTTTCCACTCAGTAAGACAATGAAGGTATTTCTCGACGTTTCTTCAGCAGCATGGTCATTAAACAGAGCGCAAGCACACAGGGTAGTAAGACACAGACGAAATGAAAAACATAGAGCATAGTACTGAGGCACTCTCAGTATGTTTTACCAGAAAAAAACAATAATATTTTGAAGAGCCAGATGTTCGAATTTCCACAAATACAATGCCAAGCTACAACAATTTGATTTTCTTAAATAACTGTAACTGTGAGATATGTTGTGTTCATATGAATCTCATTTGTATTCAAAATCTGTTGTAATAGAAATTCCTATGAAGGCTCAAAGTTTTATCAATAAGATAGGATTAGTTCTCATAGTTTTTGATTGAATCTAGCCCAGGTGGCAGTTTATGTAAAGATATATTTCTCTATAAATAGGTAGATTCTTGACTCTGATGGGGGGGATCGATGAAGTGAGAACCATTGTTGTATTGTTTTCAATTAATAAAAAATTTTGTTTGCAGAAATTTTGTTTTAACCTGAGATTCATTCCAGTTTCAGTCCCATCCTGTCGTGTTCCTTTGTTGTTATTAGTTTTCACAGTTTGTTGATTACTTAGAAATTTGTCAAACGACTCCAGCTTCCTTCATTTTTTTGTGATTACTGTGAATGTCCTTATCCACCTTAGTAAAAAAAATATGCCTCCATTTCCATAAAATAATGTTGTTTATTGTTGTTTTTCTTTCACTAAATCCATGCCCAATGGTGGTTGCCCTCACACTCTTTCACCTCAAAAATAAAATAGAAAACCAGATTTAGCCATCTGCATTCTTAAACAATATTGAGAGAGCCCTCTCAAATTGGAAGGGATAACTTGCAATTAAAATATGGTTTTTAATAGTTACACTAGGTTGAAGGGTTGACACAGCCCAACCCCACCAGCTCGGTTGATAACAATATCCTTTAAACTTTTTTTAGAAATGGAATCTAGCCATCTTTCTCGAATTTTTCTTTGCACAATTGATACTCCTATGTTTCTTGATCAAACTGGAACACTGGTTCGTGTCGATCTACCCCCGTGTTGACTTTAAGCACATGCTTGGATAATTTCTAGGGATGGAGCTTGGAAATGGTTGAGCACCGGAAATGACAAAGTACTTGAAGTGACAGGGTACCAAAAGTTGGGTTATGGCAGAAATGCGACAGAGCTAGTGTTGGTTGAATCGACGAGGATAAGTGGAATGAAGGTCGAATGGTATGCAAGAGAGAAATGATGCTCATCTGGATGGAAAATCCATCCAGAAGAGCATTCATAATTTGAAAGGAGATGGTAATGGTCAAATGCTTGCCATAATTACAAGGTGAGCTCATTGCAAAATGATGGTGATAAGTCATACGCAGAGCTTATTTAGAAGATCATCTCTGTTGATGGTGTCAAATTTCATTCAAATGCAAGTTAGACATGATGGAGAAAACGTGGTTGATTGGACCAGTACATCAGTACGAGACGATCAATGTCATGGTTCCGGTAATCATTCATCATGATCATTCAGTTTATTGTTATGGAATGGTGGTAAAAACATTGTTTAAACAACCCACAAATGTAGAAGATCTATCATGAGATATTAAACATACAATTCATTTGCTCAAATTATGCCTGGCATCCATCATATCACACCCATGATTATCCCATTCGATCATATCATAAAAATGATTTTTTCTTAGAAAAACAAGGGAATAAAGGTGAGTACTTTAGGATTTAGGCTAGGGGCTTAACAACTGATTGTAATAAAGGTTCACGAGGATAATTATATATTCATCACATGATTAACATGAATCTTAATAGCAAAAAATAAGGCATTGACTTCATACCTCTATTACCGAATTAACACAAGAAAGATTTTTTTAGTACCAGATGAAAACTACTTTGTAATACCAGATGACTACAGTAAATTTCTTTGCAGTACCAGATGAAATTTTAATAAGATACCCAGATGCATAGTCTTCAAATTAGAATATGTAGGCTTCTCTTAGTAGCCTAGCATGTTCTAAGGGTCAAGCTAGAGTAGGTGCAAACGATTACTGATGTTGCATGTGAATTTGTTTTGCTGGAAAAACTGCAAACAACACACTGATATGGGAACTTTGAAATTGCAGTGGACGTGTCGGAAAATAGCGCAAAGTAAGGCTTCAGGTCCTAAATGATCTAGAAGAGCTGGAGTTGATGAGTGCCAATATGATATGCTAAAGGAAGCCGAAAAGAATAAAATGAATATGTTGAAAATAGTCCCAAAAACCACTCCCCCATGCCTGAGGTTTTTCATGTTCTCATGCAAGCACAGTGAGGTACTGAAGAAGTGAGGAGGGTTGTTGAGATGACTCATTACAAATGAACCTCAAAAAACAAAACAATGGAGATAATGAGATGAATATTGAACAAAAATAATTCATCTAAGATTTATTAAAATGATGCTAAATTAACATCAAGCATAAAAGAAATTTCAAATCGCTAATTACATAAGATTTCATCAATCTTTAATAGTTTTTTGCTAAAAAAAAGAAACCTTTTATAAATTTAAGGGGCTTGCCTTCCTTGTAGGTAGGAGGCTTTTTATGATCACGACAAATGATGAATCGGTGAAAAATTAGTTATTACTAACCAAATCCCAAAGTCTTATAATCATCTAAGTATTACAGATAAGCTTTGCATTTGAGTTTTATTAGTTCTTTGTGATCATAGGTCCCACTTCGAAGACAATTAAATCTTAGATATAGTAGGAAAAACTAATGATAGAGGACTCAAGGTTGCCTTGAGGCTATTCTTCAACAACAAATTTATGGATTTGGTTTTTACCCTTGACTTCATCCACACATGCTTCGTTTTTATTGTAACACTATAGAGTAACCATCATATGTGTAGACAAATTACACTTATTTAGGTAGAATATTGCCCCATTGCCCACGAGCATCCATACCTCTGATGGGTTTGCCTAGTCGTATCACAGATCGGTACCCACTTCCAGCAAGCGTCCATAGCCTCGACAGGTTAACCTCTTAAACTTATTTTACAATGAAGGCTCTAGTCCCACTTTTCCTACCATTTTAGGTTTAGCTTATGAACATTGATTTTGCAATTGGTAGATGGGGGAGCAGCTTTAGAAATCCCCTAAAGGCATAGGATGATACCTTTCAAAGTGACTTAGATTACCTATATAATGTCTTAGATGCATAAGGTACTTATAGGTACTCAAAGGACATAGCATGAATGAGCCATTTTTAATGTGACATGGATGAGGCTAACCAAAGAATAACCAAAAGACACATAAATTCCTACTAATCATAGTTTTTATGTATGCTTTCACTTTTAAAGTAGAGTTCCACTATGAATAAAGACTTCATTAACTCTTTTGCAAGGCTTGATAAAGATGCTCGTAGATCATACTTTGGTTTTATGGTTATAATATTCAAGTTTCTTTTTCATCAGTATCATTGTATGGACCTATTAACTTTTTTTTAATCCCCTTTGTATACATTGGTAACTATATTTTTAGCGATTGTTTTGTATTGATAATAAAAAATCTATATGAATAAGAAAACTGAAATTCAAAAACAGAAATAGAAACTATGAATAGTTTGGAATTATCCTTTAATTCAAATTTTATGAAAATGATTGATTACATCATCTTTGTGAAATAGCGGTCTTAAAACAGAGAAATCATGAATGCATCCTTTTTAATAACTCAAGGAAAATGGAAAAATGTCATAAAAAAAAATCCCCTAAGTGTTCCATTCCGTTGATGAAGATGGCTTTTCACTTTTAACAACATTCTTCCAATATTTAAGCATCCCAAATGAACAATACCCTTGGATCCGCTTTTTCTTGCAAAATAGAAAATCGGTACCAGAATTCTTGATACTTGGTTTGATGAAACATGGTACTAAACAATTGGTATGCAATACTAGATGATTTTACTATGCAATCATTTCCAACTTTACCTACAATTCCAAACATAATGGTCATAGATTGCTTTATTAAAATGAAAAGCTAGAAACAGATCTAACTGAAAAGAAATAATAAGTGGGAACGCAAAGTAATAGTTGAACCATGTGGCAATTGGAAATAAGACTGAGTGGAAATATTAATTAAAAAAATATGCAGCTGAAAGAGACCCCAACGAAAATATGCAATAGGAACATATATCTCCCATTTTCAACTAATTACTTTTTAGTTGTTAACATCCCTACTTATTGAAAACAAATGAGAAATGTGTTGAACTATATGTTATGTTTTAACGATGATGTCAAGAAATAAGGAAGAATGAAAGAGGGATATGGCCTTACAATTTCTTGAAACCAACTTTCGACAAAATCAAAACGCTTTTGGTTTACCTCCTTACTTGGCTCATTTAGCATATCCTCTACTGTGCCATGTAGATCTTCTAGCGTTAGATGATTATCCTTTTGTGTGCTTAGAGGATATGTAGATAGGCATGCTGAAAATTCTTCAATCTCAGGTTCTAGTGGTTACTCCCATTGTATGTGGTCCATGATTCTTTAGTTTCTTCGAAAATATTGCAAGGGTAGAGATCTTCTTGTGATTCATGAATTTGTTGTTCTTCTATCACTTCTAGAGAGGTAGATAAATTCTTGACTATTGTCAAGATTTGTTCTTCTTGAGAAGCAAATATCCCAGCTGCTGCTAGAATTTTAGAGAGTTATTCCAAACTCTTGCTCATCCTTGAATACTACTTTGCTGGTTGCTAATCCCTGTCATGCACATGGATTAGTGTACAAAGTTTTTATTAAAAATCCTAAATAAATAAGAAGAAAACAAATGCAAGCAAACCAATCATGTACTTGAAGCACCACCATGCTACTAGGATTATGTTGTCACCAATTTATTTGTTCACAAAATTTAGGCTTCTCTTCTTTCCATGGATCAATCTAAAGGAAAACACATTTGCAAAGAAAAATAAAGAAAAATGAAGCTTTAGATCCTACCTTTAATTCTATGCATATGAAAAAAAAACTAAAGAATCAATTAGAGACAACCAAACTTTGGAGCAACCTCACCATAGTGGATGCGTGGCTCTTCACTCGCATCTTACCATCTTCTCTCCACCCTTAGGTCGTCCCCAAAAAACCATAAAAAAAAAACAAATCATTACCTATTATCGTTTACATCTCCCCGACAACGGCGCCAAAAATGTTGGGGCAATTATATGAATGATATATTGCCACAAATTAAATTATCAACCATGCAGTCATAATCAATAGATCTGATGCACTATATGTGCTGGTAACAGATAAGATCCTTTGTCTGATGAGTATATCTTAGATAATAAGCATTCAAAACCAATACTCCATTCTACAATTTTCAATCTATCCTCCTCACACAACTTAAAGATCCAAAAGAAAAACTCATAAATAAAATCTCAACAAGCATGTGATCTAAAGGTTCTTGCTTAGGTAATAAGTATGTCCATTTACATGTTCATGAAATAAAAAGATGGATTCAACTCTATTTTCCAATAGCAACTGGCTAAAATCATCTTACTCCAATCAATCAAAGCAATCATTCCTAATTTAACTAGTTCTGAAGAAAGCTAAGCATTATTATACAGAAAATGTTAGGTATGAAAATTTTCTTCACTTAACAAAACATATAGGTGAATGGTGAGATCTCTGATCTTAACTCTTCCTGTTCTTCAAAAGAGGAATCAACAATTAAACATGTAGCCTAAGAAATCAAACAAATTACTTGCATAGAACAAAAATGTAATCACACCAAATGTTTTGAAGTTAAATGATAAAACCAAACTATATCAATAATAACTATAATAAAAAATTACCTTGATGGCTTCGATGGGTCCTTTCCGAGCTACCAAGGAAAACTGAGGAAACTTACAAAACTAAAGAATCTATTGACACATCGAATTCATCAATCGTTGCTCATATCATTGATTTAGAAAGAAAGGACTACAAAACTTAATTTTCCAACATAAAAATATTGTTTAAAACTTTGTATCTTCTTACTAACTTTTGTCTCTTTAAATAAAATTCGTTGTTATTCCTTTCTAACTAACAGCAATCATCTACGAGCCTTCTCTTATAGAGGAATGGTTGTTACATACAAAGTTTAAGAGATATGATCCAATCATCATGAAAATATTACACATCATTTTCTTTTACATATTTGGCTTCATCCTCATGACATGCAGTGCATGAGGATAAAGCATATCTCGAAGTGCCATAAAAAGGTAAGGCTTTGACCATCAATTCCCTTGGTCTCATCAAAAGTAGCTCACTCAAACCGTCGAAGATGAAGAGTTAGATCTAGTACTGGATGAACATAGTGAATGTATGGAGAACACAGGTATTAGACAAGAACAGTTGGTACTGGATGATCACAAGTACCGATTGACGCAGGTACTAGATGGGCACAGTTAGTTCCAGATGAGCATAGGTACCAGATGAACACATGATTGGTACTGAATGAACGCAGTTACCGTATGAATGCAGGATTGGTCCTGAATGAGCAGGAATAGGGTCTTAAGATCTATTTGAGTCAATCCAAATAATTAAAGAGTATAAAGAATCACTTTTTTCATTCCTACTAACAAGAAACCATAAAAACCATGCTTCAAATATAAATGAGCTCATAGATACACAAGGATGTTAAAATTTATGTTCTTGAAGAAGGTAGGCAAGTGGTGAGTAGGTTTCGAGGTAAAGTTGGTAAAAAATAGAGGAAAATATAGGGTATTAAAGGCATAAAAAGGGAGACCTAACAATAGGCAATCTGTGAGAAGTTCCTGGTGAAATTCCTATAATAACCTACTAAACCCATGAATTATCTAACCTCATCCACATTCATAGGATTTTCCCATTCCATAATAGCTTTGATTTTTTCTGGATTCATTGCTTATCCTTCCCTGGAAACCACATGCTCCAAGTAATGTACCTTTTTCTGAAGAAACCAAGTAAGTGTTCGACATTCTCTTCTTCATTCTTGGAATATATCAATATATCACCAATGAATACAATAACAAACTTGTCTAGATAATGACTCAACACACTATTCATCAAGAACATAAAAGTAGTTGGAGCATTAGTCAAACCAAATGGAATTACAAAAAATTGATAATACCCATACCTAGTCCGGAAAGTAGTCTTGTAGATGTCCTCTTCTTTAATGTGTACCTGATGGTATCCTGATCTCAAATCAATCTTCAAGAACACCATTTCTCCCTTCAATTGGTCAAATAAGTCATCAATCATCAGCAAAGAATCCCTGTCTTTGATGGCCAGCTTTTTCAACTACCTATAATCAATGCATAACCTGAGAGTACAATCCTTATTCTTCACAAACAACATTGGTGCACCCAAAGGTGATACACTTGGCCCAATGTATCCCTTTTCAAGCATTTCCTTCAACTACAACTTCAATTCCACTAACTCTGGAGTGCTCATTCCGTACGGTACCTTTGATGCTGGTGTTTCCCCTGGTACCAACTCAATAGAAAAATCCACTTCCCTATGAGGTGGAAACTCTAAAATCTCTACAGGAAATACATCCTGAAAATGTTGTACCTTTTCAATACCTCTGCATCCTTAACACTCTTACCTTTATCACTAGAAATATTCATTACAAATAACACACACCCTTTTTTGTGACTGCACTTTTGCCTACATAGTGGTCACCATTCTAATTGATGTAACCTTCTTCTTACCCTGTAAGATTGTCTATTCCCCATTGTCATCTAAGAAGTTAATAGCCTTGTCATAACAATCTAATTTGGTCCTATGAAGGTACAGTCAATCCATACCCAAAATCATATTATATGATCCCAACGGAAGTGCATTCATGTGCACTGATGTACGCATACCATTCAACTCAAATGCACAAGCTCTTACCCAATGATGAACTCTTTTCTTAGTACTTATAGCCAACTGCACTAACTAAGACTCTACATGCACTTATTTATTCAAACCACACTTATCCACTAGGTCAGTGTTAACATAACTATAATTAGATCTAGGGTCAATCAAAATAGAAACAACTTGATCACAAAGCTTAACTTCCATCTTGATAATAGATGCTTCGTGATCCGCTTGCCTATTATCCAATGATGCATAGATATGAGGAATGCTTTATCCAAGATCCTCAACTGTATGTTCTTCCTATGCATTTTACATCTGAGGCCTACCACCCTGATACAATGAACAATCCTTCTTCAGATGCTCCTTTCCACATATCCAACATTGGAGCTATCCTTTACCCTAGCCTTTTTTCTTCTGCCCTCCAGGCTATGATCATGTCCTTCTCCAACTACATTAAACTTGCTGTAAGGGACCACATTCTCTTTCTCATCTGCATCCTGAGGTCTTGCTCGCTTCAGTGGTCACTTTCCCTTAGATTTGTATTTCTATTTCCAACCTTGCTGAGACTTTGTCTTACACTTTGATTAATCATGATAGTGTTTCAACTTTCTAATGGCTTCCTCCAACAATATAGGCTCATCAAACATGATCATGTATTTGAAAAATATTGGAAACCCACTGATGAATCTATGAATCTTCTCCTTCTTCTCCTTCAAAAAAGGCACATACCTCAAAAACTCCACGAATCTACTAGTATACTCCTCATAAGTCATGGATTCCATCTTCAGCTCATATAATTCTTTTGCCCTATCATCATAGTATCTCTCAGATAAATGCTTCTTCCTGAAAATTCTTTCAAACTCCCTCCCAGTCAACTTCTCTTCTCGTATGCCTCTTACATTCTTCACATCTTCCCACCAAATTTCTACTTTACCTTTAATATTGAAGGCAACTATCTTGGATTTCATGTTTTCTGAATAGTCATGCAATGTGAAGAGCTTATTCATCCCAAGTAACCAAGCTTCAACATCCTGTGACTTCTTCATTTCTTTTTCAAATGTAGCTAGCTCAACTTTCTTGAACTCATTTGGAAAATATCCCTTATCATTCCTCCTATAAAGATGATAGCGATGATGACCATGGTACTTGTCCGAACCAGAACTAGAATAATGCCCATGTCCATAGCCTCTCCTATCAGGTGTGTCCAAGAATCTACCATCCCTGACAATATCATCCTTGTCTGACTTGTGTCCATCATGAGATCTACTACCATAGGCTCGATTATTCCTATCCTCCTATCCATGACTGATCCTAAGTAGTTCTTGTCTCTGCAAGTCTAACAAACTCTGAAAGATAACTGCATTGACTTCTGCTTATTTCTCCTATTCCCTAGCAATTCTCTCTTGTGATTGAATGATTGTCATTAACTTCTTTGTAAATTCTTATTTATACATTCAAACCTATCAAAGTGTCTGCTATGTGAGGAGATTACTCATCACCATGTTCCTCATCTAATCTATAGGGGGAATCTCATGAACTATAATCCACCATTTTGTTATTCATCTTTGATATTCTTCTTCCTTCTAGTATATCATGTCAACTAAACCAAAATATAAACATAACCAACATACCTCATAATAGTTTAGGGGAGGATATCTCGTCTACAATATCAATCCATATTAGCACCCTACAGTATAAACATAATCATATCAATATATCGACATCATCTCAATCATTACCCAGTTACCATGCATAAGAATACCAACTACATACCATGACCTCATGCACGACAACCATGCCCATAACAATGTATGCATAACAACACATAGACACTGACATGCATAAAAAATGCATATACAACCAACATTCATTCATGACAACCACATCCCAACAATAACATCAACACTTCTACATGACAACACAACTGCAACAATGACCATCATCATGCATACACATCAAACACATATACAATATACATGCATGCATAACAACCACATTCCATCCATCGAGTCCAAGGGGTGAACCATGATCTGATACCACTTTGTGGTATCAAATATCACCCAAAGAGAAAGGAAACCCGCTCTGATACCACTTTGTAACACCCTCCTACTACATTTACCTAAGTTAACCGGCCTACCAGGCTAAACATGTTGAAGAGTTACTATGATATGACTCAACCTCCTAGATCACCTTATGGAATTCGAATCGTCCCAATGAAAACCTTACTGGCCTTTCTCAGGAGCTATAAGACTCCCGGGGGCTAAGCAACCACTCTAGGTGCCCAACCCCTGAGTTAACTCACTTTTTAACTACTAGAACCCCAGTTTCTCCCATGAAACCCAACACCACCCCCCCCCCCCCCCCCCCCCCCACATGTGATTGAAAGCCTCTAGTTTCTCCCACAACAAGCTTCCATGTGATTGTATACTTTTTCAACTAGCTCTGTGCTAGCAACCACAAGATTTAACCCACTTTTTCAAGTCTAGGACCCATGCCTCCGCCCATAACTTGATGAAACACTCAAAATTGATAATTAACAAGAAGATAAGGGCTCTAATGCAAAACTTGAATAAGGACCTGACCTGACTCATCCTAACCATGACAAGAATTTTGTCAAACGCATCATGAACATTTAATGTATAGGTCATAAATACACATCTTAACATAGGGGCCTCATACTTATCTGAGATTCATCAATATGATGCCCTCTCACAATAGTTTCATTATCATGTATTAGGTCATACATTCATTAACATTTTATCTACTAATAAAAACATGATGAGATCCATAACTCAAGTTTGTCATAAAACCATACTTATAGCCAACATATAACCAAAATAACAACAATGATAGAATAGCCATCAAAGCCACATAATAGCAAGTACATTTTCTCATGAAATACAAGGAATGAGAGCTCTTATTAACATATTCAAAATCCAACCAAGTCAAGGACTTCCACGTACCACCTGACCATAGATTGGGTTGAACCAAATATTTCTTTCAACCAATCACCCCCATGCCATATTCCAAGCATGAATGTGGGACTCATAACAAAACAACGAAATATTTCTCAAGATTTACCATGTATCTCATCATTACAGGCCAAGGGATTTCTAGGCTCAAAACCCTCATCTATAAAACCAGACTTTACCGTGTATCCCGCCATATATGAGTTAAGGGATTCCTATGCCCAAACAAAGACCATACACTACATGCTTTACCACAATCTCGCCATATATCGGTCAAGGGATCACTAGGACCTAAACAAGCATGGATCCCTATGGATCTCTCCAACTAAACCATGGGGGGAACTTTACCATGTATCTCACCATTTATCAATCAAGGGATTCCTAAGACCTAGGGAATTTTCTTAAGACCACCCCACTTAGTTTCGAAACCATCTGACAATCTAGCTCAACCAAGTAAAAGAACCCCATCACAACATGGCTATCTAGAAATGGAAAGGTAAGGATGATAACCATTGTCACACCTGGGAAAACCCATGCCAATGACAACAAGAGAACCAAATATAGCATGCATGTACCATGCATGCCAAAACTAGCAAGGAAATCATACATGCAAATTGATACCTACAAGTAATCTCATTGTAGCTGCTTGATCCAACTCTTCCTTGATTGATATTTTATTTCCTTTTCCTTCCTTTCTCCAATGCTAGAGTTCTCCAAGAATGCTCTAAGCGTGCAAGAGTATGAGAGAAAGAGAGAATAGAGAGAGAGCTCCAAAACTGAACTGAAAAAAGTTTAAACTAACAAAAGTTGTGAAATGATCCTCATAAGCCTTTCTATTAATGAGGCCTCTGTTTTCTTCAATTTCCATTATTTTTCCTTCATTTTCCTCACATGCAACCTGTGACCTTTCACCTTCATTTTCTCCTAATTTATGTCTCTTGCCTTTCCAAAGCCTTTTCCATTACCTTTGCCAATTTCCCATTATCCATAAGAAACCAAATGAACACCTGCTAGGATGTTTTTCCCAACATTCAACTTGGAATACGTGTCCCATGACCTTCATCTTATTTTTCCTTTATTAACTTTCTTACTTCAACTTTTAACCTAGGGCTATTACAAATAGTCTAGGGCTCTCGTACCCTGAGGGATAATAGCCCTCAAATATCCAGTACCACAAGAATAGAAAATACAAGATAATCTGATGGTCTTGCTGACGTCGTCAATGATCACAGCTTCTCTGTCATATATTGTACATTTTTGGGTCCTTTAATTCCGTTTTGTAGCACCTCCCTCTATCAATGCTCTAATTCCATTTGGCCACTAAATCTCGGTTATCCAATCTTCTCTCTCTTTGATTGTTTTTCCATCAATGCATCAACACATCGATACTCGTGTCGAGTTGTTCATAACTCCATTTTTGAACCACTCATAATTGTCCACTACTACTCCTTATCTACTCATGGACTTCTTCCCACTATAGTCTTCGTTCGCTACTCCAATGAAGACTAACATAGGGCAGGAGGGATACCACCTATCACCATCAAATGTCACTTCTCCAATGATGAACATGGGATCCAACAATCTGCTTCTCTAGCTAGCCAAACGTTGAGCTCCAATCTACCTCCTCTAGTAGCCTCCTTAATCCATCAAGGAGTTGCTTAGGCTTCCACATTTGGGCACTCTCACGCTTCCCTCCAATAGTCCACGAATTCCCAATCCATCATAAACAAACATGTATTTCATCTGAAGATCTTCCCTTTGCTTTGCAATAAAAGATCTATTGTGAAAAACCCAACACCACTACAACATCTGCCCACTAGTTAGGAATTCTAACATGCCATGTCATCCCTACCTCTTGGCTGTTATGAACCCATCCACAACTTTCCAACCTAGAACCATCCAATCTCAACTCAAATACATCAAAAATATCAAATACCTATCATCATCAAGGGTTGGTGTCATCTCCAACAAGTCTAGCCTACTTGTTTGGGGCTGCGAGTAGGCTGCTACAACTCCTCTTTTCCACCTCATGACCTCTTTCAAGCTGCGGCCTCCTCTCTAGCAATTTTGTCACAAATTCTAAGCTAATCTGGGCTAATTCCAGCCCTTAAACTTGCCTCAAGACCCACTTGCTTTCACAAGAGAGGGTCTGCAGCCTACCTGGGTTGTTCATAACCTTATCACCCCCATGTCTAAGATTCTTTAGGCCCGTGGCTTGCCTGAAGTAACCTCATAATGTTGTAGTGCACTTGCATAGGAGAAATCCCACACAAAGTATACCCAAAACACCATCAAATTTCCCTTAGCAAATGAAACCTCCTATCTGCTCATACTCAGACCTATTCAGAGACAAAAACAACCAAAATTAGAGTCCCAAACATACTAATCCTCCTTCTCTTAAGCTTGGTTGCCTCACATGTATTACACATGAGATGGATGCAAATTTTTGGATGATCAAAAATACCTCCAACTCTCCTTAATTTATATCAATTCATGTTGTGTCAATAAACATAACTTGTGTCACTCTAACACATAAAGTTGGCCTCCTTTAGATGCCACATTAACCCCTAACTACAACCAAAAATTCATATCTCATGATAGACTACTTGTTTTGAGTGATTTTTGTTACTCGTGGTTGCTCTCGGGATCTTCTATCAACTCAAATCATCACTTTTCCAAAAATCCTCACTTATTCACACCCACGAGCTTGGGTTAAAATCCCATCCCTTGGGTTCCAAGTCCACAAAGAACTTTTGTGGTGATCCAACCTCCAAATCTCAAACCCTAGGGCTTGGAGTACCTCCCAAGAAGAAAGGAATGAGGCCATTTTAACAAAAGAAATTATTGTTTTTTTCAATATGAACAACCCATTGAGGAGAAGAATGGGGTAAGAAGAGAGAGTTTGCCCTATCCTTGAGACAAAGTAGCCTACCATGTCTTAAAGAATATCTAATGTGAAGGTAGACTTATTATTGTTTATGCATACTAATTTAGGATGTACTATCAACTCATATTTCAAATGAACTTGCCCATCCAAGAAAGGTTGAGCATCCCTCACTTCCTTCTTTAATCAATCAAGGAAATGATCTGGAGGGTGAAAGGAGGGAAGAATTACTACCTAATACCCATGTAATGATAAAATTTATAATCATGGATGCTCTAGAAGGTCTCCAAAATTTTGTTCCTTGGGATGATTTTATATATATGGAAAAACAAGCCTTCTTTCTTACCCAAGCACAAGCTCAAATCGAACTTGAAGGAGTAGAAACAAAGGGGGAATCTGAGGAAGAGGAAGTTTAAATTGGGGAAGAAGAGGAAGAAAAATAAAAATCATAAGAAGTATAAGAGGAAGAGGAAAAGGCAGAAACCCAAACTGAGGCTGAAATAAGAAAAAAGTGTCTAAAGAAGAGCCTATCAAGACTAGTGCAATAGAAATAGAAGAACAAAATACCTAGGAGGCCATTGGAACCTCATCCAGGCCACAAAATAAAGGAAGAATGTAAGAGAAGGCAAGCATTTCAAAGGGAAACATAAAGGAAGAAATTGTTGCCACCTTGGAAAAATTAAGTGCCCCAACTAAACCAAAAGGAAGGAGACCAAGGCAAGACCCCAAGTACTTCAAAAGGAGAAAAAGAAATAGGATGAGGCAAGGGAAGTCTCAACCACCTTCTCCAACTCCCATCACTATTGAAGAATTATCCAACCATCAGGAGGAGAATTTTGAGAATGACAAGAAGTAATAAGAGGAAATAACCTTCATGAAAATCAAAGGAAAGAAACCACATATCCCACATAAGAGGTTGAGTACGAAAGGGATGAAAATTCTAAGACAATCCATAAAGTTACAGGAAGGACCTGTAGAGTTGCAAGAGGGAACATAAGAGCTACATAAAGGTACTATGTAGCCACAATAAGAAACAATTCATCTATAGGAAGGGGTTGTGGGGCTACAAGAACAAAAGCATGACTTATAGGAGCCAAATCCCGAACCAAACCCGGACCTTACTATGCCTAGATCGAGGCAGGGAAGATACTCCCTACCCACTTTGTAGTCAAACTTTTCTTTGAACCAGAGAAGTAGAGGGTTAGGACCCATAGATGGATGCATATTTGCAAATCAAAAGGATTTGAATATGTGGGTATTATGGAGGATAAAATGAAAAATATGGGGGAAGAAATGGTTGAACTCAAATTCAAAGAAGCCAATATAATGGATCACCTACAAAAAGAGAATAAAAGGTTCAAATCTCAGCTATAGGAAAAGGAGGAACAACTTGTCACCATTTCTAGTTTGTCTATGAAATATATACACTATAGAAATCTATCAAAAACTTACTTTCCTCAAAGACCAATGATGCTAATTCAATATTGGAAAACTCGCCTAGCATGGCTATTTTCATTTCCAAGACATTAAAAAATTCATTGATTTCTGTTATAGGTGAAAGATTGAAGATAGGGCTAAGATGTCCAAATTTTACATGCATAATTTAATATTTCCTGATATGAATGTGTGGGACCCCAAATCACAACTATGAGATGTGAAATGGATGGCCTTAGCCTCCTAGCTGACCCAAGATGAGACTATAGCTAAAGAGATCAAAAAAATAATGGCTAAAGAGTTAGATAAACCTTTGTGGATCATGCCATAACTAATAGACCCTCATCTCGTCACAAGTAACCATAGGATTATAGTTGCAGATCCAAATATGGAAACTTCCTATACAAAGAAATAAGAGCAGGAAATCCTCCATTTTGAAGACACCTTCAAATGTTTAGGAAATGAGAGACTGCAATCATGTATAAGAAGGTGGCATACCTTGCCACACAATTTGAGAATGAAGGAATATCACTCACCAGAGAGGCTGGGGAATGCTTTGAATAAAACAATTATATACAAAAGGATAGTTCATAGGTTGGGAGTCAATTGGATTGGACTCAATTTTAGTCGCCCTTTATTATTGGGATTGCAAGATAATAAGGACCAGGCATAAGAATACAGAGAATGTGAAGACATTGAAAAGAATGTAGGCTTCTATCCAAAAGAAGCTGCCCCTTCTGAGATAACTTGGGATGTCAGAGAGACCTCCAAGGTAATGAATGAAGTATGACTAGGTGACTAAGTTTCTCAAAGGATAAGAAACACTTTCAGTAGGGGGGGTATGATTGGCCTCTGAAATAGGTATAACTCAAGGCCCATCTAACAATGCTTTTGCACATTTTAACTTGTCCTTCTTCATTTGATATATATTTTTCAAGTTATAATGTGTTCTTAGGAAGGCTAGGAGATATTTTCCATATCTTGTGTCTAAATGTATTAAATGTGCAGGATGTTCAAGATTTATTATGTAGAACACGTTGAGACCAACCAGATAAAATCAAGGAGGCTTGTTCCTTGTTATAGGCCCATCAACAACTCAGCTAGCCAATGAGGAGTTACTACCCTTCAGTGGCTACAAGTACAACAAGCGAAAAAAACCCATTTTAAGGAGTTTTGGAGGGAAGTGTTCCTCCCTTCAAGGAGGTTTCTTCTCACTTACCTTTTGTCACAAATACGAAAGCATAACAACTCAGTAGGGATTCAAATTCTAGAGGAAGATAGTGACTATCAGAGAAGGATATTTTTTTCTTGTTATTTCCATGGTTATCTTAGATTTTTAAACACTTTTTAGGTTAATGAAAAGCATCATTTTTTTCTCAGTCTGATTTTGCTTCAAGTTACTTGAGTCTCCTTGGGTTAGGGCCCAACACAACTGTTCAATCCCTTTCCTTTGTACATTTATTTTGCACGTACTTAATCTAGCTATGATTCTCTGCAAATCTAGTTTAAAAGAAAAGCATTGTCTTTGTAGGTTGATAAGTGAGCTCTCTCTTGAAGCTTGGTTGTGTACCCTATGTTGACAAGCACCAAAAATAGTTTTCTTTTATGTGATAAGTAGATTATATTCCAAATTAAACTCATTCTTTCATTGTCATTTCGTTTTTTGCAATTAGTGGTTTAATACTAATTTAATCATCTTGTTTCTACCAATTGAACATGTGATCTGTGTGAAGATGGAATATATTGGTTCACAGAGTAGAATAGCATAATTTTTCATGCATGAGAATCACCTCCTTCAACACAATTTCTTCCACTACCCTTGTTTCTGCAAATTGTTTGTGTTTTAGGGACTGCCTCAACAAGCTACAAAGGATTGCTAGACTTGTTTCTTCTTTGCACAAGTTGGTTCACTGAGTAGGACTAGGGTTGGTAAGGTCTTTTACACCCTTTTATAGATTTCCACCACCTTCCTTCACCTTCAAATTGATCCTAGACCCATAATATTTCTCTCAGATGCTTTCTTATAGAAAAACAAGGCATCCTATAGCAATCCTGTAGCAACCCACAAATTTCTTCAAATAGCTTCCAGAATTTCCTCCAAAGATTGTATTTCATTCCTTATCACTACAAAACATCATCTAAGCCTCGAGTATGGACCTAAGAATACCAGAGAACCCATAGATACTTTTCTTCCATAGTTGTAGCTTCAATCTGCAACTAGTTTATATTGTTTATGTTATGCGTCATATAGAATGAACGAGAATTACCTTCAACATTGTTGAGCAGTTGATTGTCCTTTTGCAACTAGAATAGAATTTACGTTTCCTACAATATAATAGGTTTATTTCTTGCAACATATATTACTTTCCTGCCATTTACTTTCTGCAAAATATATTAGGGTTACTCCTTTTCCATTTACTTTATGAAAAATAGATTAGGGTTACTTTTTTTTTTCATCTACTTTATGCAAGATAGATTAGGATCTCTTTTTGGCATTTACTTTCATGCAAACAAATTAGGGTTTATTCCATGTCATTTGATTCTTTACAGTAAAAAAAAGTTATATTTCAATCACCATTTTTCCTGCAAAGTTAAGATAAGTTGCTTTCCATTTACTAGATTTTCCAAAGTGGTCTTTGTGCATCTTAATTCATTTCATTGCTTCAAATCAACTTAAGTAGAACCTTTCTTGTTGTGCATATAGAAATGACACCTCTTAAGTATGTATGAACCTAGATTGATAATTAAAATTTGTAGGATTGGGTGTTGCAACATTATTTTTGTAATATTGGGGCTCATCAATAACCTTCCCTCATTTGCTCACAATGGATCTATGAAAAGTGCACTTTTAACAATTTTTACTATGATGGACATTTGGAGTAAAATGCAAGCCATAAACATACAAATGCACACTAATATTGCCTGATCATATTTAGATGAATGATTTATACACTTGTTCATAATTTATAAGTCTCTTGGACAAAATTCAAAACTAATGACTCAAGTTATTGAATTATTCTGTCAAGAACAAAGTGAAAATGTATAAAATTAGGCTTAGAAAAATGCTCGCCAAAGACTGTACATATGTCATTAATTGGAAACAAGCATATGCGTCTGAAGACAATTGTGTTTGTGAAAAAATACTATTAGTTTCTTGCAATTGATTTAACAAAATGATAAATTTTCAGTTTTTAACCCAATTTTACCCAACTCAGAAAAATGGTCTCCATACCCTCATTCTTCATTCTTTCTGAGTGATTTCAGTTGAAAATGGTGTGTTCTATTATTTTCCACCTCACTATATACCTGGTTCTTCAATTGGGGATAAAAAGGTGCTAGATGAATAAAAACACCTAAGGGTTGTCTTGTATTCATGAGATGTCCCCTTAGTTTAATAAAAATGTGAGTCAACCATTGTTATGAAATGATTATAGTAAATGGATTTGGGAATGGGATAGGTACACATATTCATTTTCTAATTTTTTATAACCTTCCCTCATTAGCTCATAATGGATCTATGGAACGTGTACTTTTAACAATTTTTACTATAATGGACATTTGTTGTAAAATGCAATCCATAAACATACAAATGCACACAAATATTGCATGATCATATTTGAATAAATGATTTATTAACACTTGAGCACAATTTGTAAGTCTCTTGGTCAAAATTCAAAACTAATGACTCAAGTTATTGAATTGCTTTGTCAAGAACAAAGTGCAAATGTACAAAAATGGGTTTAGAAAAATTCCCACTGAAGATTTTAAAAATATCATTAATTGTAAATAAGCCTATGGGGTTGAAGACAAATGTATTTGTGACAAAAAATCTTTCACATTTCTCAAATTTTGTGTTTGTTTCCTGCAATTGACTTGACAAGATTTTTTTAGTTTTTAACCTAGTTTTACCCAACTTAGAAAAAAGCCTACCATACCCTCATTCTTTCTTCTTTCTAAGTGATTTTGGTTGAAAATGGTGTTTTCTATTATTTTCCACCTCACTATAGACCTGGTTTTCCAATTTGGGCTAAAAAGGTGCATGTTGAGCAAAAACACCTACGAGTTGTCTTGTATTCATGAGATGTCCCCTTAGTTTAATGAAAATGCATGCCAACGCTTGTTATGAAATGATTATAGTAAATGGATTTGGGAATGTGATAGGTACACATATTGGGAAAGAAAATTCCTATGTTTATTTTTTATAACCTTCCCTCGTCTGCTCATAGTGGATCTACAAAAAGTGCACTTTTAACAATTTTTACTATGATGGACATTTTGTGTAAATGAAAGCCATAAACAAACAAATACATATAAATATTGGATTATCATATTTGAATGAATGATTTATTTACATGTGTGCACAATTTGTAAGTATCTTGGTCAACATTCAAAATTAATGACTTAACTTCTTTAATTTTTTTTGTCAAGAATAGAGTGCAAATGTACAAAACTGAGCCTAGAAAAATGCTCTTTGAAGACTATACTAATGCCATTAATTGGAAATAAATCTATGGGGTTGAATATATATGTATGTTTAACAAAAACCTCTTTTACATTCTTCAAATTGTTTCTCTGTTTCCTGCAATTGATTTGACAAGATGCCAATTTTTCAACTTTTAATCAAGTTTTACCCAACTTAGAAAAATGTCAACTATACCTTCATTCTTTCTTATTTCTAATTGATTTCAATTAAAAATGGTGTTTTTTACTATTTTACACCTCACTATACACCTAGTTTTTCAATTTTGGATAAAAAGGCGTATGTTGAGAAAAAACACCTAAGTGTTGTCTTGTATTCATGAGATGTCCCCTTAGTTTAAACATATTGGGAAATAACATTCCTCTATTTATTTTTTATAACATTCTTTCATCTACTCAATGTGTATCTATGAAACTTGCACTTTTAACCATTTTTTACTATGATGGAAATTTGTTGTAAAATGTAAGCCATAAACATACAATTGTAGGAAAATACTTCACAATCATGTTTGAATGAATAATTTATTGACACTTGTGCACAATTTGTGAGTCTCTTGGTAAAAAATCAAAACTAATGACTTAAGTTCTTGGATTGTTCTCTCGAGAACAAAGTGCAAATGTGCGAAATTGGGCTTAGAAAAATGCTCACCAAAGAGTGTACAAATGTCAATAATTGAAAATAATCCTATGGGGATGAACAAAGATGTATTTTTTACAAAAATATCTTTCACATTCCTCAAATTATGTGTTTGTTTCCTGCACTTGATTTGACAAAATGACATCTTTTTAGTATTTAACCTAGTTTTACCGTGCTTAGAAAAATGCTCGCCATACCCTCATTCTTGATTTTTTTTTTATTTTTATTTATTTATTATTATTTGCTTCTTTTTTCAGTTGGAAATGCTGTTTTCTACTATTTTTCACCTCTCTATACACGTGGTTTTTCAATTTGGGCTAATGGTGCCTATTCAGCAAAAACACCTAAGGTTTATCTTGTATTCATGAGATGTCACCTTAATTTAATAAAGATGCAAGTCGACCCCTGTTATGAAAGACTATAATAAATGGATTTGGGAATGGGATATGTACACATAGTGGGATGTTGTATAATGTAACAAGATTGGTTCTTCATAATGATCTTTGTACTTATGACAAAGTATATTTTTTGCAAAAAGAAGGAAAATAATTATTGTTTTCTAGGATGGGTTTCATGCTTAATTTGATTTGTCTCTAGGTCAAGCATTTTCTTCATGCTTATAGGGTTTTTTAATTCAAAATAATATTTTTCATAAGTCTTGAATTCAAACCACATTTGGACTTTGATAAGAAAGTAGGAAAATCATTTTGTTTTTAGTCAAAATGTCAATTTTTGTCTCCTACAAGACAAGCCGGCCTTGTTTGGCATAATTTGACCTCCTAGATGTGTATATATAAAAGTGGATTGATCTTAATTTGGGAATCCATCTCAAGCAAGTTCAATCTCTTGTGAAAATAAGGAGAAAAATCATCGAAGAAGATAAGGAAAGAATTCAAAGTCAAGGAGAGAGAAAACAAGGTCAAAGGAGAAGAAAATATGCCCTAAAACTCCCACACATGTGAAATTTCAGAGTTGCAGGGCCAAAAATTGTAGGTTTGTTGGAGGAGGCTGAAATTCTTTTATAGGGGCCACAATTTGAATTTTGACTAGTTTTGGAAGGGTTTTACTATCATTGACTTAAGGAGACTTTGACTTGTTGGAAAATCTTAGAAGGAGGGCTGAATCGAGGCTTGTGGGTGGACTTGGTCTTGGTGTTTTATCTTGAATTTATCATTTGATCTGATTTTATAAGTAGAGAAACAATTTCTTTCTAGGTTTTCCCCTTGGAGGGGTTTTTCCCTAGCTTGGAACCTACATCTTGTGTCCATTGTCTTTTATGATTTAATAGTCTTGATAATTGTTTGATGAAAATAATTTAATAAGAAATAATAAAAATCCAACATAAGTTCACAAGTAGTTATCAAGCTAAGGAGAATTGTTTTAATTGTTGCCCTACTAGATTCTCCAATATGGTATTAAAGATAAGGTGAAGAGAAGGGAGCTTGAAGATCATTCTTGTTAGCATAAGTGGAGGTTTCTTACAAAAGAAAATAATTTTCTAAGGACATAAGGAAGGGCATAATGAAGAGGATTTGTTGACCTAGAAGGAAGGATACTACATCAATCTCTCATTGAAGGCTCTCTAGAGCACACAATCATCTTGAAGAAGGACATCTATATTTCTCTCTCTTTAAGACTCTTTTCTATTGAAGGAAAATTTTAAAATCTTCTTAAAGTTCTTGAAAATCTTCAAGATAGTCTAGGGCATCATCTAGAAGGATGCGCAATTGACAAGTAAGTACCATGCTTCAATATATAAATCAAATGATTTCATTCTGTAAGGAAAGTAATAAGCTCAATGGGTTAACAAACTTTCTAGCATGGAAGAATATGATTGATTTGGTGCTCATAGAAATGAAGTCATGGACCATGTTCTTGGAAATATTATTGAACTAGAAAAAAAAAGACTTAAGAATTAGCAAAACACAAGAAGGGATAAGTATGGGAACAAAGTATTCTTATTGAATCTATCAAAGATCATCTCCTTCCCTTTGTTGAATATTTGAGTACATCTAAAGAAATCCATGATAAGTTGGTGAAATTATACATGAATGAAGATATGGCCTCATATCTTATGAAAATATCACAATTAAAGGATTAGTTGCAAGGGCTTAGGGAAATAATATTTTATTCATAAATGACTACTTGTGTACTAAATTCTTTGCCACATGAATGGAGCAGTTTTGTGACTAGTCTCTACTCAAGAAAAGATACTATTCCTTTTGATGAACTATGTGTTCAATGTATATTAAAAGAAACAAGATTTAAGGCGAAACATGACATGGAACCAAATTAAAAGTCACAAGATTTTGTTGTAAAATACAAGAAGAAGAAAGGGAAGTTTATAAAAGAAAAACAAGACATGTCCAAAATAGAATGCTATGGATGCAATGAATGTGGATATTTTAAGAGGGATTGTCCTAATAATCCTAAAAACAAGAAAAACAAAAAAAGGAAGGAGAGGAGTTGAGATCATATAGTTGAATAAATTGAAGAAAATTAAAAAGAAGCTGAAAAGTGAAGATCCCAAGGATCTATACTATTGAAGGAACTCCACACGTATCAGATTTATTTGTAGAAAGTAGCAGTTAGAGTAGCATGCACCGTTGCATTCTCTAGAAGAGTCTTGGTTTTTATGGAATCATGAATGGAAGTATGTCATCATATAAGGAAGCATCTGATAGTAGAATAATTAGAGTCTACATAATCAAATTGCTTTGGAAGTAGTCATCTAGATGGTAAGAATGAAAATATTTGGACCATCTTGTACTCAACAGTTTATCCAAATATTTTCTAACATAATGTTAGAGGTAGTCATTTTGCATTATGATATGGATTGTTTATATTCAACTTAGTAATGAAATAATAGTATTGAAGGATGAAGGTATGAAGATGGTCAAGTTGCAGTATGAAACGCATAGTTGAAATCCTTTCTCCTTGAAAGCAAGACTTATCTTCGATAAGGATAGACATAAACTCATTCAAAAAGAAGGATGACTAGATGGTTGTATGAAAGAAGAGATATGTGTGTCTTTAATAGGTCTTCACTATAAAGTAGAATTCATGTCTACAATAATTTTGCAAGAAGAGTCGGTTTCTTGGTAAACATGAGTATGGTATATCTTGGTTGAAGAGAACTCTTCCATAAGGTTAATTTATGCATAGAAACATAAATATTATATGTTATGGTAAAAGGACAAGACTCTTCCATATGGTGACATGAAATATAAACAAATAGATATGACAATGCTATTCAACATACAATATGGTCTCTTGAAGAAAGAAAGAATGTTGGCAATGACAACTTCAAGGAAGAATTTGTTTTAGCTTGTTGATTGTTTCATTCCATGAATGCATTGATTGATGGTTGATAGCATGGAGAAACATTATAATATAGTATGAATAAATACCATAAAAAGGGATGTTGATCTTCAAGAAAAAGGACCATCATGATTGGTAAGCTTGATATTAATGATTTGATATTGATTATCTGCTTGGGATATGACTTTTACCTGGAAGGACATGTCGCATGACAATGGAGACAATGTATCTACAACTATTATGTTTGAACTCAATTCAAAGAATACATGGATTGAGTGGATGGATTTGGTGATACTTAGAAGATTATATGACTAATATGTCTACAACATATTGGTAGAAAAATGTAGCAATACAAAAGGATAACCTGATATCATGGAAGATCACTTTCCCAATGATTATAAGAATCTATAAATTGATTGGCTCGATATAATTTCTTTGTTGATGTTAATGATGATTAAATATGAAATATGATGGCTTGAACCTTGACATAGATTGAAGAAAGAGTTTGTATATATAACATCTAGGAAGATGGCAGTTCAATATGATGAGACGCAAAGGATAGGAGGAGCCATGCAGCTACTACTTGAATATCTCCTTGAAAAACTAGTAGTTGATCTATTAATTAAGTATGAGACAAGCTAACAAGCTTGTGGTTTGTCTTCCTAGTTAAAAGGAATCTCCTCTATGCTTATGACAAGGTAAGTAACCTTTCCCTGATTGAGACGGAGTGATGTTGGACATCATATTCTCCATGTGTCAAGCACTGGAAGAGGACTAACAATCGTAAGTCTAATGAATCAAGGACTAGATAAGAATTTGGGATTGGTACTCCTTGAGGGTTGGGAATCCAAGTAGGAATTTTTCCCTTGGACAAACACTCTTTGAGGATTGGACAGGGTATCCAAGACAAGAGTGGTCAAAGAGGATTGCTATTCTTTGACAATTAGGAATCCAAGATAATAATAGTCATACAAGGCCATACTTGATGAAAATATGAATGGGGTATGTGCCTTGAGAGATAGTGTGGTGTCTCAAGTAAAATCTCCCAGCATTGTTCTATGATCTAGTGGAGAGATAGATCTTGTCAGTTAAATCCTTGCTATGTTGCCAATGTTGGTTACGATGTAGATGCTTAAGAATGGCTTATCAATTTGACTCTTCTTATGAGAATATTTCAGTTTGAGATAATCCTTGTACCAATTATGTAATTATGAATGCATCCCTAGTTAAGAGGGAGTTTTGGAGAATGTAACTATATTTAATCCTCATAATGACATTTGTACTTGTGACAATGTATCTTTTTTTAAAAGAGGAAAATAATTATTATTTTCTAACATGGGTTTCATGATTAATTTGATTTGTCTCTAGGTCAAGAATGTTATTCATGCTTCTAGGGTTTGTCAAGTCAAAATAATATTTGTCATAAGTCTTGAAGTCAAGTCCCATTTGGAATTTGATAAGAAAGTGGAATTTTTTTTTTTTTTGAATCAAAATGTCAATTTTTTCCCCTACAAGACCAAGTACCCATGCCTCATCAAGTCAACCTTATTTGGGATCATTTGACCTCCTAGATGTGTATATATAAGAGTAGATCGAACTCATTTGGGATGCACCTCAAGCAAGTTCGATCTCTTGTGAAAAGGAGGAGAGAAATCAATGAAGAAGACAAGTAAATAAGTCAAAGTCAAGGAGAGAGAAATCAAGGTCAAAGAATAAGAAAATATGCCCTAAAACTCCCACGTGTGCAAAATTTTAGAGTTATAGGAATGCTGAAAATAGGAAGTCTATTTCAGGAGGCCAAAATTTTGTTGCAAGGGCTGAAATCTAAATTTTGACCAGTTTGGGAAGGGTTTGAATATTATTGACTTAAGGAGACTTTGAGTTGTTGGAAAAGCTTGGGAGTGTTGACTTGGGCCTTGTGAGTGGACTTGGTCTTGGTGTCTCATCTTGGATTTCTCATTTGATGTGATTCTAGAAGAAGAGAAATTATTTTCTCTCGGTTTTCCCCTTGGAGGGGTTTTTCCTTGGCTTGGAGCCTACATCTTGTGTCCATTTTCTTTTATGATCTTCATGATTTAATGGCCTTGATAATTATTTGATGAAAATAATCTAAGAAATCATAAAAAACCATTGTAAGTTCACAAGAAGTTATCAAGGTAAGGACAATTATTTTAATTTCCACCCTACTAGATTCTTCAACATGGGAAAGAACATTCCTCTATTGATTTTTTGTAACCTTCCCTCATCTACTCATAGTGGATCTACAAAAAGTGCAATTTTAACAGTTTTTACTATGATGAGAATTGGGTGCAAATGCAAGCCATGTATGCAACTATTGTGTGATCATATTTGAATGAATGATTTATTAACACTTATGCATAATTTGTAAGTCTCTTGGTCAAAATTCAAAACTAATGACTTAAGTCCTTGAATTGTTTTGCTAAGAACATAGTGCAAATGTACAAAACTGGGCTTAGAAAAATTCCCACCAAAGACTGTACAAATGCCGTTAATTGGAAATAATCCTATGGGGAAGAAGACAAATGTATTTGTGACAAAAATATCTTTCACATTCCTCAATTATGCATTTATTTCTTACAATTGAGCTGACGAAATGACAATTTTTTAATTTTTAACCTCGTTTTACCTAGCTCATAAAAATGGTTGCCATACCCTCCTTCTTGCTTCTTTCTGACTGATTTCAGTGTAAAATAGTGTGTTCTACAATTTTCCACCTCACTATACACTTGGTTTTTTAATTTGGGCTAAAAGGTGTATGTTGAGAAAAAACACATAATCTTGTATTCATGAGATGTCCCCTTAGTTTAATAAAAATACAAGCCAACCATTGTTATGAAATTATTACAATAAATGGATTTGGGAATGGCATAGGTACACATATTGGGAAAGAATGTTCCTTTGTTGATTTTTTATAGCCTTGCCTGATCTGCTCATAGTGGATCTATGAAAAGTGCACTTTTAACAATTTTTACTAGGATGGACATCTGGTGTAAAATGCAAGCCATAAACATACCAATGCACACAAATATTGCATGATCATATTTGAATGAATGATTTATTAACATTTTCACAATTTTTAAGTCTCTTAGTCAAAATCTGAAACTAATGACTTAAGTTCTTGAATTGTTATGTCAAGAACATAGTGCAAATGTACAAAACTAGGCTTGGAAAAATTCTTATTGAAGACTGTACAAATATCATTAATTGGAAATAAGCCTATGGGGTTGAAGAAAAATGTATTTGTGACCTTCTTCACATTCCTCAAATTATGTGTTTGTTTCTTGCAATTGATTTGACAACATGACAATTTTTCATTTTTTCATTATTTTATCCAGCTCAGAAAATTGTATGCCATACCCTCATTCTTGCTTCTTCCTGAGTGATTTCAATCGAAAATGGTGTGTTCTACTATTTTCCACCTCACTATACACTTGGTTTTTCAATTTGGACTAAAAATTTGCTTGATGAGCAAAAACACCTAAGTGTTGCCTTGTAATCATGGGATGTCCCCTTAGTTTAATAAAAATGCAAGACAACCATTGTTATGAAATGATTATAGTAAATGGATTTGGGAATGGGATAGGTACATATATTGGGAAAAAAATTTCCTCTGTTGATTTTTATAGTCTTCCCTCAATTTTCTTACAGTGGATTTATGAAAAGTGCACTTTTAACAATTTTTACTATGATGGACATTTGATGTAAAACGCAAGCCATAAAGCTACAAATGTATGCAAATATTGCACAATCATATTTGAATGAATGATTTATTAACACTAATACACAATTTGTAAGTATCTTGGTCAAAATTCAAAACTAATGACTTAAGTTATTGAAATGTTCTATCAAGAACAAAGCGCAAATGTACAAAACCGAGCTTAGAAAAATACCAACCGAAGATTGCACATATATCATTAATTGGAAATAATCCTATGGGGCTAAAGATAGATGTATTTTTGAAAAAAAATCTATCACATTCCTCAAATTCCGTGTTTGTTTCCTGCAATTGATTTGACAAAATAACAATTTTTCAGTTTTTAACCCAATTTTACCCAACTCAAAAAAATTCTTGCCATACCCTCATTCTTGCTTCTTTCTAAGTGATTTAAGTTGAAAATGGCGTGTTCTACTATTTTCCACCTCACTATACGCCTATTTTTTAAATTTGGGCTAAAAAGGTGCATGTTGAGCAAAAACACTTAAGGGTTGTCTTGTATTCATGAGATGTCCCCTTAGTTTAATAAAAATGCAAGAAAACCTTCGTTATTAAATGATTAGAGTAAATGGATTTGGGAATAGGGTAGGTACACATATTAGAAAACAACATTCTCTTGTTTATTTTTTATAACCTTCCCTCATATGCTCACAACGGATCTATGAAAAGTGCACTTTTAACCATTTTTACTATGGACATTTGGTGTAAAATGCAAGCCATAAACATACAAATGCACACAAATATTATGTGGTTGTATTTGAATGAATGATTTATCGACCCTTGTGCACAATTTGTAAGTCTCTTTGTTAAAATTCAAAGCTAATGACTTAAGCTCTTTAATTGTTTTGTAAAGAACAATGTGTAAATATACAAAATTGATCTTAGAAAAATGCCTTCCAAAAGACTGTACAGATGAAATTAATTTGAAATAAGTCTATGAAGTAGAAGATAGATTTATTTGTGATAAAAGCCTCTTTCACATTCCTCAAATTTTGTGTCTATTTCCTGAACTTGATTTGACAAAATGACGTTTTTCATTATTTACTTAGCTTAGAAAAATGCCCACCAGACCCTCATTCTTGCTTCTTTCTAAGTGATTTCTATTGGAAATGGTGTGTTCTACCATTTTCTTCCTCACTATACACCTGGTTTTTCAATTTGGGCTAAAGAGGTGCTTGTTGAGAAAAAAAACCTCAGAGTTGTCCTGTATTTATGAGATGACCCCTTAGTTTAATAAAAAAAAGGTTGGCCCCTGTTATGAAATGTTTATAGTAAATGCCTAGATCTGAGTGAAGGTGGTGGCATTGGAATACAAGGCAACATCCTCACCCCATTTAATCACCATAAATGAGGGAGAAACGTAGTGCGAGGTTGGAACATGCAAGCCCCATGACCTTTTAGTTCCCCATTCTTGTCTTAGATGGGTCATTCGAACTAGTATTTTTCTTGTTGGGAAAGTACATTTTTGTGTTGATTTTTTATAACCTTCCTTCATCACTTCACAGTGGATATATGAAAACTGCACTTTTAACATTTTACTTTGATGGACTTTTGGTGTAAAATGCAAGTCATAAACGCACAAATGCACGTAGAGATTGCATGATCATATTTGAATGAGTTATTTATATTTATGCATAATTTGTAAGTCTATTGGCCAAATTCAAAATTAATGACTAAGTTCTTAAATTGTTTTGTAAAGAATGAGGTGTAAATATGCAAAACTAGACTTAGAAAAGTGTAGTGTGAATGTCATCAATAATTTAAACAAGATTTGATCTAAAAAAATAATAAGTATATTTTATGATAGTTAAGAGACATAATAGTTGTATCTTCTCAACATCCTATAGGTTATCAAATCTATAATTTGATTTCAAACTTTGAGATATAAAAGAAAAATATTTTTCCATTGGAAAAGCAAAATCATAGATAACAAAAATGACCATATGTAACCATATATTTTATATAAAAAGAGATTAATCATAGATATTATATGACAGGTTGTCATACATAATTCATCATATATTTACATCCATAAATGGGGTGTACCAATGATCCTCCCATGTTCACAAACAATAGACAAGATCCAATATGTCATAACATAAATGAGTGTATACAAAAGATTGCCTTGTAGAATTCACTATATTGACAAGTCCAACATATATATATCCAAATGGGGTGCACCAATTGTAACACCCCACCCCACCTTTACCCACTTTAACCTGCTCACTAGGATAAATATGAGATGAGAGTTACTATGCATGACCCGATTTTTAAGATGCAATTACGGAAAATGGGGTCCACATGTCTAGAACTAACTGCAAACACCTAGTGACACATGATCACATTGTTATCAACCTAACTTGACCCAACAGTATTTCATTTTTTTTTTTTTTTTTTTCCCTTAAATTTAACACAACTTTCTATTTTTGGCATCTTTTTGGGTCCTAAACTTCTGAGGTCGTTTTGAGGGCCTAAACGACATTTTCAGGGAAAACAGAGAGACCATAAAAGTGCCAAATTATGATGCAAATATTTTATTTTTGGCCTCCCCACGGAGATCTTTGAAATGCGGTATTAGGATAGCCAATTGAAGATCGTATACCAAATTTATGACCTCGGGAAGTTAGCTATTCATTTATACAAACACTTTGCATGCATAGTACTTGTAGGTCATGAATTTATATTTGTTCACTGATTCATTAGTTTCATTAGAGGTTCATCAAGAAGGCTTACTGACCTCTCTTACTAGTTGTAGTAAAACATATTATCTCATGCATTCATATAAATAACCAAGGCCTATCAAGTCATGGAATAGAACCAAAACAAGATCACATCATATAATAGGAAATATATCATCTGTGTAACCAACATTTAACCAGAATGAAACTATGACAAACCCGTCATAAATCACACATTAAATCAGAACCTGTTCTCATTGATGTCAATAAGGAACAACACACAGTAACATATGCACACTGCCAACCAAGTCAAGGACTTCCATTTACCACCTAACCATAAATTAGGTTGAACCAATTCTTTATTTCAACCAATCAACTCCATGCCATATTCCAAGCATGAATGTGGGATCACATGGGATAAACCAAAACAAAACCAACCAGGGAATCTAGAGGCTAAACCAGCTCAACCATTAACCATAGTGATTTCACCTAAATCATTCCAAAAATGATTAACACTAAACAAACTTGGATGCCTCCAAATTTCTTCACCATACCCAGAGGAATTTTCCTATCTCCATCCATTCATTAAAAGTTCCAAGAGAACTCCCATCTCTACCCTTAACCCTTGGAAATTTTCCTGAAACCACCTCACCAGGATCCAAAGTATACCGACCATCCAAAGTTTAAACCAAAATAAGGAACCCACAACACCAAGGCTATCTAGGAAATGACAAGCAAGGTCGAAAACCACTGTCAATCCAAGAAAATCCCATGCCAATGACAACAAAGAAACCAAATATCCAAATTCATGTACCATGCATCCAAATATTCACAATGAAATCACACATGCAACCTTTTACCTGCAATATCCTCCTATTGAAGTTAATGATCCAACTTTCTTTTTTGTTGCCAAAGAATTCCTTTCCTTGATTTCTTGCTCCTCTCCAAGTCCAAGTGTATGCTAGAATGCTCCAAGAGTGTAAGTGTGTAGGAGTGTGGAAGAGTGTGGAAGAAGAGAGCTAGAATCATTTCTCCTCGCTTTTATTTCTTTTTCTTTTCCTTTTCTTCAATTTCCTTCATTTTCCAACCTTCTTTTTTGTTGCCCATGAATTCCTTTCCTTGATTGCTTGCTCCTCTCCAAGTCAAAGAGTATGCTAGAATGCTTCAAGAGTGTAAGTGTGTAAGAGTGTGGAAGAGTGTGTAATAAGAGAGCTAGAATCATTTCTCCCCTCTTTTATTTCTTTTCCTTTTCCTTTTCTTCAATTTCCTTCATTTTCCTTCTCATGAATATTCTTGTCTCTTCATGTTCCTTTTCTCCTATTTTCCTTTGCCAATGCCTTTGGAATTTTTCATAGCCATTAATAAACCACAAGTGATACACATTTTAATGTTATTAACTCCATTTAGCTTGGAATACGTGTCCTATGACCTTGGTTTAATTTAATTTCATGGAAAATCAGCCCGGGGTTGTTACAAACCCCTCCCCCTTGGGGTAAAATTGTCCTCGATGTTTTATAACACTTATGACCAACAAAACATATTGCTTATGGAGCTTTATAACATAGCTCAATGCAGTATTTACAATGACGACTGTTGAAAAACATGACAACATACTACTTATTGGAGATTTATAATACAACCTGATACAATATTTACAACAATAATGCACACACACACATATAAACTCATTTGTTTCAACCAACAAATAAAGAAGGATATAATCCCCACATCTGATCAGTCATCTCCCACATAGCTTCATCGAGCCCAAAGTGCTACCACTGCACTTTAAATTTCTATATGGCTCGGTTTCGTAGCATGAGTTATTTCTACTACAATATGTTTTGTGGCTCTGGATGGAACCCTCCCTCTAGTTCCACCTGTAATACAGACCAATCAATCACATGCGCAACATCCTTTACATATCTCTTAAGCAATGAAACACAGAAAACATCATGGAATTTCATTGTTGGTGGCAGTGAAATTTGCAGGCCACTGGTCCAATCCTCTCAAGGATCTCAAAATACCAACAATACTAAGGTGAAAACTTGGCACATTACCCAATCATAAAGGATCTCTTCATGGGATTGATGCACAAATACACATGCTCCCCAACTTGAAACTCCTTGAATGATCTATATTGATCAGCATAGTTATTTTGTCTATCATGTGCTACCTTTAAATTCTTTATGATAACATCTCCTGCTCCATCTGTTATAACATATCAGTTCCAATCAACACCCTATTCACTGGATCACTCTAGCTAATAGGAGTATTACAACTCTGCCCATAAAGAGCCTCAAATGGACTCATCTTCAAGGAATCTCGATACTTATTATTATAAGCAAACTCCACCAGTGGAAGATACTCCTACTTTCTCAACATATCCTCAAGAATCTTGTTAACTCTCTTTGTCTGTAGATGATAAGTTGTACTGAAAGCTAGCTCTATCCCCAAGCCTGCAAACAACTCCTTCCAAAACATTGAAGTGAATTTTGCATCTCTATCTGATATCATATTATTGGGAACTCCATGCAACCTCACTATCTACCTGATGAAGAACTGAGCCTCTTCACTAGTTGAATTAGTAGACTTCACTGCAGTGAAGTGAGCTACTTTTCTCAGCCTATCAACCAAAACCATGATGAAATCATGTTGCCTCGACATCCTCGATGATCCTGTAATGAATTCCATGGAAATGACCTCCCATTTCCATTCTAGAATCTGAATAGGCTAAAATAAACCAGTCAAATGCTTACATTCAAATTTCACCTGCTCACAGTGTAATCACCTTGCAACGAACTCATCCATCTCTTTCTTCAATTTCATCCAATAGTAGAACTTCTTGATAGCTGTCAAAGTCTTATGGTATCCTTGGTTTCCTAAATATGGCTTGGCATGAACTCTCTCAAGATGAGCTTCTTCAACTCACTGCTATCTAGCACAAAAATCGTGTTCTTGAATTTTACCAAGACAGCTACTGTGAAATGATACTCATCATCCTTATCACCTTCACCTTTTTGCTGCAACTTCTACTTCAGCTGTTGGTACCTCTCATCATGTTACCTTGCATGCAAGATCTTCTCTTATAAATATTTCCCATAAGAGCTCACAACTAAAATATGACTCACCTGTACTCTCTAAATAAGAGCATCTACAACTTGTTCTCCTTACCTTTAATGTATCTGATCTCAAAACCAAACTCACTCAAGGTAGCCAACAATCTGGCTTGCGTTGCATTCAAATTAGGTTGGTCAAAGAAGTACCTCAGGCCACTGTGATCACTCATCAAGATGAACTTTCTGCCAAGGAAATAATGCCGCCACATCTTCAATGCATGAATGATAGTTGCCAACTCAAGATCATGAGTCGCATAGTTCTTCTCATGCTCATTTAGCTTCCTTGATTCATAGAAAACCACTTTCCCTTCCTACATCAAGACTCCACCAAGTCCCTTATTGCAAGCATTTGTACAAACCGCAAACTCTTTATCAGGATCTGAAATCCTCAAAACTAGAGAATTAGTAAGCAAATGCTTCAATTGATAAAAAATTGTTGTACACTCCTCAGTCCATTCAAACATCTTTATTTTATTTTGCAAAGATGTGATAGGATATCCAATCTTAGAGAAGTTCCTGATGAACCACCTATAATAGCCTCCTAGTACCATGAATTATCTTACTTCCTCCACACTCCTTGGAGTTGGCCACTCCATGATAGCCTTAATCGTTTTGAGATCTAGTGTTATCCCTTCCTTGGAAACAACATATCCCAAGTAATGAATCTGAGACTGAAATAAATTGCACTTTCTAAGCTTGGCATGCAACTTATTCTCTCTCAACACTGCTTCCAAGTGCTCTACATGCTCATCTTCATTCTTTGAGTATACAAATATTTCATCAACAATTACTATCACAAACTCATCCAAGTAAGGACACAACACATTGTATATCAAACACATGAAGGTGGTTGGAGCATTGGTAAGGCCAAAAGGAACCACCATGAACTCATAGTGCCCATACCTTGTACGAAATGTAGTCTTGCAGATATATTCTTCTATGATGCACACCCGATGATATCCTGATCTCATATCAACCTTCGAAAATATTACTACTCCCATCGATTGATCAAACAAATAATCAATTTGCATCAATCGATACTTGTTCTTGACAGTCACCTTATTCAACTACTGGTAATAAATGCACAATATGATATTACCATCCTTCTTCCTTACAAACAACATTGGTGCTCCCCAAGGAGACACACTTGGCCTTATGTATCCCTTATCAAGCATTTCTTTAAGTTGCAAATTCAGTTCCACCAACTTTAGAGTACTCATCATGTAAGGTGCCTTTGATGTTGGTGCTACCCATGGTACCAACTCAATAGAGAAATCTGCCTCCCTATGAGGCAGAAGCTCAGGAATCTATGTAAGAAACACATCCTAAAACTACTACAATATAGGATACTTCCTCATGACTTCATCATCATCATCTTCCTTCCCTTTGTCACTGGAAGCATGAACTGCAAACATAAAACATCATTTCCTGCAGTTGTGCTTATCTTGCACTGTTGTAACCATTCTTACTAATGTAGGTTTATTCTTTCCCTGCAAGACTCTCTTCTCTCCATCATAATCTAGGAACTTAATGGCCTTGTCTTATCAATCCACTTTGGTCCTGTGAATGAGAAGTTAATCTAAGCCCAAAATCATGCTATATGAACCCAAAGGAAGCACATTTAGGTGTGTTATTGTAGGCATGCCATTAAGCTCAAATGCACAAGATCTCACCCAGTGATGAACTCTTCTCTTGGTCCTTGTGGCTAACTACACCAACCAAGATTCTACATGCACTTCCTTATTTACTGCATTGATCCACTAGGCCAGGAAAAATATAGTTATAACTTGGTCCATTATCAATCAAAATAGAAACAACATGATCACAAACCTTACCTTCCATATCGATAATGGATTCATGATGATATGTCTTCATATTATCTACTGTTGCATCAATTCATGGAATACTTTGGCTTACATATTCAATTATTTGTGCCTCCTGGGCACTGTAAATCTAAAGCCTGCCACCTTCGTGTGATAGACAATCCTTCCTACGATGTTCTCCACCAAAGTTCCAACACCTCAAAGGTTCCCCGACATCACCTTTATTTTTTTTCTCCTCACGTTGATACCCATTTCCTCTCTCAGTTGCATTAAACTTCTTATGAGGTGCCACATTCCCCTTGTCACCTGCATCCTGATATCTTCCTCTCTTTTTGAGCCATTTTTTTTAGTCTTCTCATTACCCTTCCATTTAGCTTCCTAATGGCTTCCTCCAATGACTGGGGCTCATCAAACTCAATCTGGTCTTTGAATTCTATTAGCATCCCACTAATGAACCTTTGAATCTTCACTTTCTCATCCTTGAGAGAAGGCACATATCTCAACAACTCAAGAAATCTAGTTGTATACTCTTCATTTGTCATGGAACCCATCTTGAGCTCATAGAAGTCCTTGGCCTTCCCATCATAATATCTCTCAAACATATATTTTATTCTGAAGAGGTTTTCAAACTCATCCCAAATCAACTCCTCTTCTCTAATGCCTTTAACATGATTAACATCTTCCCACCAGATACCTACTTTTCTCTTGACACTGAAGGTGGCTATTTTGGCTTTCATGTTCTTTGAATAATCATGCAATATGAAGAATTTCTTCATCCCAATTAGTCATGCTTCTGCATCTCCTAATCTCTTCATTTCTCCATCAAAAGTAGGAGGCTTGGCTTTCTTGAACTCCTCTGACAAATATCCCTTCTCACTCCTCCTATAAGGATGTTGGTGGTGATGACAATGATGTCTCTCATAACTGGAGCTAGAATAAAATCGATGAGTGATATCCCTCCTCTCAAGTGTATCCAAGGATCTGCCACCTTTCATTGTATCATCTTTTTCCATCATGTACCCTTTTTGAGACATGCTTCCATCCGCACCATTATTCATTTCTTCCTATCCATGATTGATCCCCAGTTATCCCTTCTTTTGAAAATCTGAAAGGCTCTAAAGGTTATCTGCATTAAAATCATCTTGCTTTTCTTGAGCTCTCGAAAGAATTTCCTATGCCCCAATCAACCACTCATTGTTTGCCTTACAACTCATAGTTTCTGCCTTCAATATCTTCAATGTATCTTCCAAACTAGGAGAATATCCCTCTCCATGCTACTCAATTGATCTCTCCCAACCTACCAATGTCTCTTCCTGCCTGTACAGGGAGTCATACAAACTATACTCAACTATTCTGCTCTTCATCTCATGGCCTTCTATTTCCTGCAATATTCCATTATTATCTAGGTAAAAACATAATCAAAAGCATACCTCAAGGTATCTCAGGGGAGGCTATTGCATTTTCACTGGCCAATCCATATTAGTACAATGTAACATCACAAACATACTAGCTCATACATGAGTACCACAACCATAACAATAAATAGCCACATGCATGCATGATAAACATATAAACAACTAACATCGATGCATAACAATCTACATTTACCCCAAGGTCTAGTATTGCAACCTCGCTCTGATAACACCCTATAACACTCGACCCCACCTTTACCCACTTTAACCTGCTCACCAAGGTAAACATAAGATGAGAGTTACAATACATGACCTAATTTCCAAGATCAACTTATGGAAAAAGGGGTCGACGTGTCCAAAACTTATTGCAAACACCCAGTGATACATGATCACAATATTATTAACCTAAATTGACCCAACACTATTACCTTTCAGTTTAATTTCCTTAAATTTAACACAACTTTCTACTTTTGGCAGTTTTTCAGGTCCTAAATTTTCGAGGCCATTTTGAGGGCCTAAACGACATTTTTAGGGAAAACGGAGAGACCAGAAAAATGTCAAAATATGTTTCAAAAAATTTATTTTCAGCCTCCTCATGGTGATCTTTGAAACGAGATATTATGATAGCCAAATTGAGATCATATACCATATTTACAACCCTAGGAAGTTGGTAATCCAAAGTATTCATTTATACAAACACTTTGTATACATAGTACCTGTAGGTCATGAATGCATATTTGTTCACTGATTCATTAGTTTCATCAAAAAAGCTTACTACCCTCTCTTACCATCCACAACAACACATATTAGCTCATGCATTCATATAAAAAACCAAGAGCCTATCAAACCATGGAATAGAACCAAAACAATGGCACACCATAGAATATGAAATATATCATGCATGTAACCAACATTTAACCATAATAAACAAGTATGGTTCCACTAGTGGAGATGGAGCTACAGTGATCTCTCAGATCTAGTTCTCGAGCGCACTATTATGGGGCTCCTTCTGCTCTTGACTGGGGCTAGGCTCCTATACTTACCTTTTCGTTAATTGCTACTACATGTTCTCACTATCTACATTCCGTTTTTCTAGCACCTCGGGCACTCATCGGTCTTTGTCTGGGAAACTGTCAGCCAACACATTTTTTGGGTTTCCCATCTCTGTCTGTCTGTCGGCTATGATGGAGGAAGATATAGTAGATTATTCTGAGGACCCATATGATTCAGTGCCCATCTAGACGGTTTCTCCTCCACAGCTGCCAGACACCAATTCTAACATCTCACTGCAGCTTCTTTCATCATTGGCGGGTGATCCTAGGGTTTTTTTGGTTCCAGTTTTCCCTCACCATTCCTTCCTAGCTCAACCATTTTTGTCCTCGGCTAGTCCATCTACTTCTTTGCAACTAGTTTCTGGCTCACATGATGAACCTTTCTTCATGTCGGGTATTGACTTTTCCCATCCCTCTCTAGCATCGCTCCATTTCCTTATGTCCTGTTTGGACCCATACTCTACCTCTTTTTAACTAGAACCCCTCATTCTTCCCACCTCTGGGAACCCTATCCCTTCCTTTTCTTTGGACTTGGGCCCTCAATATCCCCCTTCATCTTTTCCTTCTTCTCTCGTCTTGCCCCCTTTGATTTCAAACGCTCCCATTTCAGGCTTCTTCGTTGGAACCTCTCTTCCACATCGGGATTTAGGTGGGGGACCTCAGGTTAGTACTAAAATTGGCATATCTTCCACTCCATTTTCTAACCCCCCAGGAAAATCGGCCAGGCCTACCAAGAAGTACAAAGGAGTTAAGGTTGGGAGGAGAAAGATATCTCTCACCTTTGCTAAAGACCTCCAAATGGGTGATGTGCTCGATACAGCATATAGGGTACTATTTGGACGGGTCCGTGGAAGATCATATATTGTTTCTCGATTGTGTCAATGGATATTAGAAATTTGGGGTCAGATGCTTGATGAACTACCGTCAGTGGTTACTCCTTCTCATGGCTAGTTTTCACTTTGATTTCAACGTCCTGAATTCATTCCCTGGGTCCTTTTTAAGTACTGGCAGTTCGATCTTGTAGCGGTTATACTCAAGCGATGGAGCCCCCTATTTGACCCGGAGCACGAACATTTAGGGGAATGCCTAACGGGTCCGTCTACCTAGATTACCACTTCACTCTTGGTCTAAGGATGTCTTTAAGAGAATTGGTAATGCCCTAGGGATCTTCTTGGACTACGACAAATATTACATCGTCACTGGGAACATGGAAATGGCTCGCATTCTAGTGCATTTGGATATAAGAGAAGGATTAGAGGAGAAAATGCAAATTCAATGGAGAAACACTTGCGCATTCAGATTCTTGACTATTAGAGGGTGCCCTATCGTTGCTGGAAATGCCACAAAATTGGGCACTTGTATAAGGCACTTGTATAAGGATTTCCCTTTACTTTCTTCCAGCTTTGCATCAATGGTTCAGACAAAACATATTTCAGTGGAAAACCCCATTGTCTCGTGGGGAAAGAGACCTACACATGCTAATGATCGCCCATCAAACACCACCTAGCCGAACCATGTACCAAGCAAGGAACTTGTTCATCCCTCATCTCCTTGCATCGTCAGATCCCATGCGGCAGCGGTAGCTGCAACCATCAATGCAGGTATTTGTTCCTTTGTTTCCCCTTTTAGTTGTGCATTTTTATCTAATTTTTATCTTAGTACATCCATTTCAAATTGCATCTTCTCACCTACGTTTGTTCCCCACTCTATTTTGTGCCCTCTGGCTCCCTCCCCTCCCACTTTTACCAGCACTCCTCCATCGATACCTGTTATAGACATATTTGGGAACTGCAACCCCAATCATATATGTCCATAAAACAAGGGCTTATGAGTCCCTAAAAGTGTTGTTTCACAACCTAAAGGAACAAGGTGAGCTGATTACATCATCTCCCAGAAGTTCTCCATGGAAAACTGCTTAGAACTGGTCAAAACTGGACCATACAAACTGCTCAGTGCTAAGGGTGCGATGCATCTCACCTGCCACATGCAAAAAGTGCAATGCATACTGAAAAGCCCTTCTATAGGGTGCGATGGGCGAGAGTAGACAAATGGCAGAGACAGTTTGCAAGGTGGATGATCATGGAATCTTCTTGAAACTTCTCCTGTGACACTTGCCTCTTTCAATTCGCCCAAGGATGAGTAAGAGATCATGAATCTCCAAGTGGAACCAAGAACTATCAGAGAGAGGACACTAATCAAAATCCCAGAAGCTGACTCACCCCCCTACAAACATATATATATGGATCCCTCATCCCAGAGATCTAGAGGCTGGAATCTTGCATTTTGTAAGGAAGTGATGTTAGTTTCTTTGTGGAACATCATAGTGTTGGGTGATCTAAGCTTTTCATGAGGTGAATAAGGGCTTTCATGCTGGGAGGATGACATTGGGTCAGATCAATGGGTTGTAATCCTCTCTTCTACTCTTTCCATCAATAAATCTATTTGAGTCTTCCTCCACATTCTTGTATGTTTGAGTTAATATATGCATTTGTGTGGTCAATATATATTTGGTCGTATATTGTTTATGATTGTAGATCTCTTTGCTTTGATGGTATCATGCTGCTTTAACTTTACAGGTGCTCTTTGAAGCGAGACAAGCAAGGGAGGAGTGCAAAGATCTGTCAGAGGGGAGAGGAAACAGGAAAGGAGCCAAGCTAAAGACTGAGGTTGGTACTCTCTGCTTCTCTCTCATCTACTTCTCATAAAGGAAAATGCAAGTAACTTTAGTTTGTTTGTTTCTAAGATAGCTACCCATCCTAGTGGGACTAGCAGCTCTGAATGGACACTAGATTTCCCAATAATAATACCTAATGTTCCTCGATATGTTCCCTCTTCTGATCCTTCCTTTGATTCTGATTGGAGTCATCACTACAACCTCCGTTCAAATTCCAAGTTGTCATCTAGTGATTGTTGTGGCATCAAAATTATTCCACCCCCTCTGCCTTCTAAAACCCCTTGGGGCCGACACTCTAATATGTCCAAGACTATTTTCTAGGCAGGATTGCCAGTAGATCATGGTCACTAAATCTCCATTGATAAGGTCCTTAGAGCATTTAACTCTCCCCCTCTTGGTTCTCCATGAAGTGGTTATACATCAATTGTCGTGGGATGGCTAGTCCTGCCAAAAATTAGCCTTCAGAAGACTGGTTAAGATTGAGATGGTGGACATCATATTTCTTCAGGAAAATCTTGCACCTTGCGACTAGATCATCCCCTCTTTAGAATCCCTTGTTCCTGGTTGGAAATTTAATGCATTAGATGTCCGTGGAAGATTGGGTGGTATGGAATTGGGATATAATCCTTGGGTTGTAAAACTTCTTAAAATTTAGGGAGGGGAGGGTATCATTGGATTTGATATATTTACCTCTAATCTCGAGAAGGAACTGAGACTAATCAATGTTTATGGACCCTGCATCAACTAGCCATGTTTATGGTAAAATATCCTTAATCTATCATACATGCAAGCTGATGGTAAAATATCCTTAATCTATCATACATGCAAGCTGACAATATCATTATTTGAGGCGATCTTAATTTTTCTATTGGCCATGTGGAATCCTGGGGACACAACGCACAAAATGACCCTCTATCTGATCATATCAATTCTTTGTTGGAGGACCATCACCTATACATATTCCTATGGCGCAGTCTCAACCTACCTGGCATAATCGGAGGACTGGAGAAGCTATTATTGCTAGAAGGTTAGATAGGTTCCTCGTCAAAGAACCTCTTTTGGACCACATTTCATTATATAGGCAATGGGATGGCTTTGGTGGCCTATATGATCACTCTCCCACTTATCTTGAATTTGCTAGTGTTGATCCTAAGCCCAAATCCCCCTATAAATTCAACTCCACCTAGCTCAAATATGAGGGATACATTAATATGGTCATCGATTACTGGAAGACTCACCCGCATTCTCCTCGTCAATCTATTTATGAAGCATTTTCTAAAAAGATACTTTGTCTCAAACACAAATCTATTGAATGGGCTAGAGAAAAAAGACTTAAGGATGACCATATTCTTAAGGACATTGAAGTGGAACTTGGAAATCTGGTGGACAGGGATGGATGTGGTTTTGAATCTCTAGAAGCCAAAGATTGACTAATCAAAATTGAAGCAGACCGAAACAAAATCCTGAAGGACATAGAGGAAACCTGGAGACTACAGAGTTGTGCTATTTGGTTACAGTCTGGGGATGATAATACGAAGTTTTACCATCAGTTTGCAAATGGTCAATAGGCTATCAACACCATCTGGCACTTGGAGGATGACATTGGTCACCAAGTAAAGACCTCTAATCAACTACTAGACTCAACACAACACATTTTAGTTGGCTATTCAAAGCTCCATAGGATGCTACCCTTGTAGAGATCATCAAGGTGGCTAGGATTTTCCCTAGATTTGTAAATCATGAAGTGGCAGAGGATCTCGTTCAGCCTGTCACTCTGGGAGAACTAGAAGGAACTTTCAAATGGTTTAAGAAAGACAAAATCCATCGTTCAAATGGATGGCCAGTTGAATTTTACCTTGCTTTTTTTGAAGTATTGGGTAATGATATCCTTTAGGTTATTGAAGAATTTAGGGTTAGTGGCCGAATGTATGATTCATTTAATTCTACCTTCATTGGTATCATACCCAAATCGGATGATCCCCAAACTTTCTCTGGCTTCTGGCCTACCTCAATCTACAACTGCATATATAATATCATTGCAAATATTATAGAAAATCACCTCAAGCCTATGTTATCTGAGTATATCTCCCCGTAACAATTTTCTTTCCTTGACCACAGGTAGATACATGAAGCAGTTGGTACTACACAAGAGGTCCTTCACTCCATCAAGATCAAGGGGTTAAAAGGTATGATACTTAAGATCAATTTGGCTAAGGCTTTTGACCACACTAGCTGGCTCTACCTGAAGATGCTATTGACTCATCTAGGCTTTCCTTTAAGTTTCATTCAATCGATTATGTCTTGTATTTCTAATGTATCATATAGTGTTCTTATCAATGGCTCTGCATCAAAGGTTGTCCACTCTCACCACTTCTTTTCTTGTTGGTCATGGAAGGATTGAGTCAATACATAACAGAGGAAAAAAAGTTCCTAACAGTTGCATCCTTACCCACCTCCTTTTTGTTGACAATGTTCTCATATTTCTTAATGGCTCTATTGGTGATATTACAACATTATCTTATGTTCTTTGATCATTATGTTTTTCTACTGGAATGGAATAAAATCAACTAAAATTGACTCTAACCTCTATTGGCTTCTCTCTGAATGAAATCCACACAGCCCAACAAAGATTTCCTTATATGAACCTCCTCTTTGATGAAGGGATTAAATATATTGGATTTTGACTCATGCTTGTTAAGTACAAGATTGTTGATTGGGTTTGGCTTGTGGAAAAAATAAAAACGCGCCTTAATATCTGGCATTGTAGATGGATTTCCAGGTTTGGTAGACTCATTCTCATCAAATTAGTTTTGGAAGCTACTCTAATGTATTGGGCGTCTCTAGCTTGGATTTTGAGGGACATTCTACACAGAATTCAACAACTGTGTTGCAGATTCTTGTAGAAGGGAAAACAAGAAGGGCACAAATTTTCTTGGGCTAGATGGGATATTATTAATCTCCCAAATAAATGGGGAGGATGTGGAATAAAAAACTTAGAATCCTTTTCTAGTTCTTTAGCAGCCAAAATGGGTTGGAATGTTCTTACTTTCGGGAACCTCTTGTCATAAGTGGTCACCTAGAAGTATATCTCCTCGCTCCATTCTCTCTATTGGATCAGGAAACCTAGTTGGAACAGATCAAATATATCTATGGTTTAGAGGGTGATTCTCAAATCACTTGCATTTATCCGAAATGGATTAACCTGGAGGATTGGGAATGGTCACTTGGTTCACATTCGTTTGGATCCTTGGTCTGGATGTGGGAATGCTTATCAGTTACCACAGGAATTGCTTCACTTCCTTACCAATGCTGGTATTACTAGACTTTCTCATATTGTTGACCAGGATAACACTACTATCTTTAGACAAGCCTGGAAATGTATTGATTTGTTGGGCATTCCTCCTATTCGGAAAAATAATTGGCATATTATATTAATTCTCTTCCTGAATCTCATGTCAGGATCACTGAGGGGGAGGATGAGCTAAATTGGGCACACTCATAGAATGATAAATACTCCCCTAAGCATGGTTGCCTCTTTATATACTCTAGTCATAAACCCCCTATATCTTCTTGGTGGTGGAATTTCCTCTAGAAATTGAAGGGGCCACCCAGAGCTAAGTTATTCATGTGGTGCATTCTCCGTAACAAAGTACCCACATGGGATAATCTCCAAAAGGGAACTTATCATGGACCAACTTGGTGTATTCTCTGCAAACAAGCATCATAATCTATTGATAGCCTATTTCTTTCATGTCCTATTACTATTGATTTTTGGCAAGAGGTACTCACATTACTACCACTTCAATATAGGTGGTAAGGTGCAGATATACTGGAAGCATGGAAATTGTGGTGGTCGGCAACACAGACACATAGGATCTAAAACCTTCCCATTTTGATTTGCTGGAGTATTTAGCTTCAATGTAATAAACTCATTTTCCTAGTATCTTACCTCGGAGGCCACATGTCACAACTCACCTCATCTCTACTTATCATAGTATCTCAGAGGAAGACTCACCACCCCCCCCCCCCCACAGCCCGTAATATCTTTGCTGAGATTATTGACAAGAATTTTCCATGGGCATATTTTAATGGCTCAGGATAAATACATGATGTGGTGGGGGTATCTTACTACACATCACAAATAATCATTTATATAAGGTTCAGATTGGACTGGGGATGGGATAAATAATTTTCTTGAACTCATTACACTACATCATTTATTATACTTTGCACTTGAGAAGGGATGTTGTCGCATTCAAATTTTTAGTGATTCCAAACTAATCATAAACTAGTTTAACCAACAATCTGAAATGTCACATATACACACTTCGACATATTTTGGATGAGACTATGATGCTGAAAACACACTTTGATAATATCTCTTGCCATCATATATACAGGGAACACAATCAAGTTCCTGATGAACTATCCAAGGAGGCCTCACACTAGTCATGGGGGATATGGATGATTCGGGAACAGACTGATTAGGACTTCTACAAATATTATCATCGAACATATGAGGACCAACAGCAAAATGGGGCCAACAGGCCCTGATTTATTTGTCTTTACAAGATTTTTGATGTATTTAAAAATTTTTCTCTGTATATTTATGTTTATATTTTTCAAGAACATATCATATGTAATTATTAGCAGACTCCCAATCTTGGGATAGATATTTTTTTGATATCACATCAAAGACAGTGGCATGATCACACATACATTATATGCTTCTAACATTTACAACATGTAATTTTCAACTTATTAATGAAAATTACGATTTTTCCTTGGGGAAAAAAACATTTAACCATAATTAAACCATGAAAAACCAGTCATAAATCATACATTAAATCAGAACATGTGCGCATTAATATCAATAAGAAACAACACATAGTAACATATGCACATTTCCAACCAAGTCAAGCAAACCACCTCAACCCTCAACCACAATGATTTCACCTAAACCAGTTTAGAAATCACAAACATCAAACAAGCTTGGATGCCTCCAACTTTATTCACCATAGCTAGAGGAATTTTCCTGTCTCCACCCATCTGTCAAGAGCTCTAGGAGAATTCCCATGTCCACCCTTGACCCTTGTGAATTTTCCTGAGACCACCTCACCAGGATCCAAAATCTACCGGTCATCCAAAGCTTAAACCAAAACAAGGAACCCAAAACACCATGGGTATCTAGGAAATGGCAAGGCAAGGCTGAAAACCACCATCAATCCTGGCAAATCCCATGCCAATGACAAAAAAGCAAACAAATATATAAGTGTATGTACCATGCATCGAAATCTCGGCAATGAAATCACACACGCAACATGTTACCTGCAATGTCCTCCCGATGAAGTTGTTGATCCAACCTTCTTTTACGTTTCCCATGAATTCTTTTCCTTGAGTTCTTTCTCCTCTCCAAGTCCAATTATATGCTATAATGTTCCAAGAGTGTAAGTGTGGAAGAGTGTGGAAGAGTGTGGAAGAAGAGAGCTAGAATCATCTGTCCCCTCTTTTATTTCTTTTCCTTTTCCTTTTCTTCAATTTCTTTCATTTTCCTTCTCATGCATATTTTTGTCTCTTCACCTTCCTTTTATCCTATTTTTCTTTATTTATTTTATTAAATTACTATTTATTTTCTTTACCTCTACCAATTTCTATATCCATTAATAAACTACAAGTGATGGTCACTTTAATGTTTTTCCATCCATTCATTTTGGAATATGTGTCCCATGACCTTAGTTTAATTTATTTAAATGGAAAATCAACTTGGGTTTCTTACACTAGTCCTCATCCCCCAATAAATAACAATGATGGACAATATCCCATTAGTGTGAATCCCATGAAAATTGGACCTACACATGGCGATTCAGTTTATTATACAAATAGCGAAATCTAAATGTTGGATGCACTCTCCATTTACCAAGAGGTTGACTATCATTGCTTGAGCTTGGAGATGGTTGACGTCTATTAGGAAAGGTGAACCATGTATAGAAAACAACCTCCTTAAGATCAATGTAGTCGTATATGGTAAACCAGTGAATTGTTTTTCTTCACAATCCTAGGAGGTACAAAATGCATTGTAATCAGCTCAAAAGTAACTATGAAACTTTCATCTCAACAAGGAATTTCCACATATGATTCACTACATATCATGTTTTGAGACTTTATGTGGTTGAAAACTTTGTAGGAAAGAATATGAATGTTATGCGAATGGATTCGACGTGGCTACAATACTCCAATATATGATGGTAATGCACTATAACTTCCATATTTTGTAGAGGTGGCTAATCTAGCACTTACAACTTCATTATCACCTTTTTTTCAAGAAGTTGGAAAATTGTGTGATCATCATCTTTCATAGCAACAAATAAAAAAAACAAATATTCTCCATTTCGGTTACTAGTGCCCCACCTTCTGATAGAGTTCACAGTAAGGAAAACATCGACACTACCTACAATAATAATAAATATAATATTAGATATTGTTAAAACATAGTTAAACCATTAGGAGATACCTTGATAAATCTGAGGCAGGGTACTTTTAGATCATTTTAGAACATAGCTAAATTTTTATATAAAAATGTTGTAATATAAAGATTAGATACTATAATATAAAGTTCAATATTTCTTATTGTAATTCCAAAAACGTTTTCCTAAAATCTGTCTAAAAGTTTTGAGCATTTTTATGAGTTGAAAAACTACAACTTTGGTTAAATCCCACTTAAGGACTAACATATACTACAATGATTTTTTTTATATATTAAATGAAAAATGTGAATTAAAGAGATACACATGTATCCTTACCATCAATTAGTTTAGTTGGTATCAACAATCCTTTTTTTGTATAGAACACCTCATGTGGATGTAAATTCACACCTCTAGGAATATGATGGCCTCTAACAATAACATCCACATGATTTTCATATATTCTTACCCAAAAAAAAGTTCCACCAATCTTCACACCTACTAAACAATTCAAAACTTGCACAGGATATGGATTTTTCAGTTACTCTTCTTCAGAAATACCAAGAAAATTTCCATAATAAGTACAAACATACTTTCCTTTCTTTATGGTAAAATCAAATGGATTTTTACTACATACCATAAGTCCATCCATTTGAATGAATTTATTTTTTCCAATATTGATAAAACGACCATCTCCTAATAAGGGAGTCACATTTGAACTAGATCCCATGAAATATCCTTGCTTAATGACTACTGTTGGGCGCGGGATCCCCTAAGGGAAGTTTTGGGGCTTCAAGCCTAGATTTTGGTCGAAAGATGTAATTCCGATGTAAAGACTCTGCATTTTGTGGAGTGGAGAATGAAGTTTTTACATGGGTCATAGAGTTGTCCGCCCTCAATTTTGTAATGTAATGTTAGCTTTAGAGATCTACCCATGTTCCGCAAACCATGGGATTGTATAAATAGAGCGAAGCTCTAAGTTGCAAATAAGTTAATAATAGAAGAGTGAGAATGACAATGGAATAGAAGGATAGAGGAATATCTAAGTGTGGAGTTGAGTCTTTGGCTCGTAGAGTAGGAGAAGGCTTTGCAGTCCACAACTGAGTGCACAGACCCCTGCAGCTGAGTGCGCAAGGAAGGTTGAGTCTGTAACCATTGAAGCATTAATAAAGAGAAGTTTTATACCATTCATGTGTATTCATTTACTATTTTCTGCATTGAATGCATTGGGTATAAATTACATTTCTGCTATTTATATGATGCACGAACATATATGATTGTGTTGATTAAGTAAATCTAAGATAAAGTATCCAATTACGTGAAGTTAACTAACATCTGTAAGAAGATAAGTAAGATACGCAGTGTAATTTGGGGAAATAGCACAGATCGCTGCCATAGCAGTGCAAAATCCTCTCAACTCTTGATTAGGGCTACGCGCGGGCGGTTATAATAGATCGCAAAGGTCTTGCAATTCAGAACAATGCACGAAGTAACCTACACAAAGGTAGGCACAGTTGGACTAAATTGACCCCTCAAACATCTCCAGGGTGCGGAAACTTGGTTCCAGCATCCCCCCATACTGCTTCGGGTGAGACTTTAGTTCGCACACCGTGAGCTGATGCCAAAAGGGCCAGTACTGTAGGGATTTGTTTGGCTAATTAACTCTGAACCTAAGTCAGGCCCCATCAAGCCAACAAATGGTTCTGTTGTCAGGACTAGAATATGCATAGAGATGTTTGATGTCGTATCATTGGAATCCAACTAAGAAGGAAATTGAAGGTTGGTTGGATAGGAGGATTCATGAGTTCACGACGTAGGAGAACATATATCCGCAATTGACAAAAGAAGAGTGGTTAGACTGCTACCTTGACACAGAAATCCATGAGATCTTTTTCACATATTTCCCTACTGAGTTGTATGAGTGGATCGCGAAGCTAGCAGATAGCCAAGGAAAGTGGAAGCTCGACGGTCCTATTGTGTGGACCCCAGTGTTTGTGCGCAGATTGGAAGCATTGGAGGATAAGATAGCATGCACTGTTGATCATTGGCTCGATCAGATTATAGGAGGATTCATTACTGAGTTCACGGTAGACACTTCAGTTACCTATAGCGAGGTAGAGAGATGCTTTCTCAAGGGATTGCGAGGTAAGTACGTAAAGTCTTTGAATACTTGGATTAAAATGTTATTGTGTGAAAAGAGGGTTTTTCCATTACCTTGATGTTTGGGGCTATGCGAAGTGGAAAAACTTACAAGAACGAAGGAAATAAGGGACCAGAAACTAGCCCCTTGATTTCACCTCCACGAGTGGACAAGGAAGAACTCATGAAGGTCTCGCCAAGAAGTGTGATCCATCTGATAAGGTAAAGAATTCCGCGAATACCACCCCCACCCACACCACCACTAGCTTCACCACCTTCACCTCCATCTTAACCCGTACCACCTCCGCCACCACCGTGAGCAAATATGGCAAGCACAATAAAGTTTTATGTGTTCAAGGAAGTGGGCAATGAGGATCTGGACCAATTTTGGTTCGTGGTAAGAGTCATATGGGAAGCGCAGGGAGTTACAGATGAAAATACAAAGAAAGCAACACTAGTTAGTGCCCTGCAGGACCGCGTGCTGACCTGGTATATTAAGCACTCCAATGATAATCCAAATGCAGGAATTGCAGATATCCAAGTAGCTCTAAACAGAGAATTTAGCGGGCTAATGTCTGAAGCATTGTTGATCATTGGGTTCAAAGAAATGACGATGCTACCAGGTGAAACTCCTTGGGAGTTGGATAAGAGGTTGAAGTGTATGATTCACAAAGCTAGAATGAATCTAACGGATGGACAACATCGCGAATGGTTTGTAGCATCGCTAACACCACATTTAAGGTGTTAGCGCTCGAATCTGCCTCAGGCTGAGGAAGGCAAAACTCAAGGCAACATCATACCACGCTCAACCTCGTAGCTAGCCCTACGAGGACAGGAGAGGGCTCTCTCCAGGTCTATCTCGACAAACAAGTTTTCAAAGGGGCTGAGATGACCGATAAAGAATGCGGATTTTAGGCTAGTAAATTGATAGAAAGGGTTGTTTTTGATAAATGATTGAGGTTTTTTGGGTTGTATGGGGCTAAGAACAGCTCAAATAGAGAAAGATGATCAAAAACATATATTATCTCCTGAGGCAAGGTAGGCAAGAAATTTAACAATTAAATTGAGATAAACGGAATGGCAAGATTGCTGAGAAGTCGACAAGGGCATAGAAGATGGATCCTTGTCAAACAGAAGAAAACATTAACTATGAATACTTCCTCAAGACAAAGCAAATAAATTGGATTCTTCCTTTCTCACTTAAAAGTATTCAACAGAAATGATTATCAGATGAAATGTAAAACATTACAAGCTACACATGAGACATAGGAAAAGACAAATGTTAACTTTCATACCACTGGAATCTCAGAAGCCAGAGCTGTATATTTTCATTAAAATCTCTGTCAAAAAGCTGTACAATGAAACTCTGTTTTTCTCCACGCACTCAGAATTCTCTCCCCTCACCACAAAATGATTTTTCAATACATTAAAAAAAATAAGTTCCTCTGTGGGGAAACAAATCGATCCAACAACCAAGGTGCCATTTCAACTGCAATTACAAAAATTAGAAAAGGGTGTTTCATCTATTCTAAAAGTAGAACAGTGTCCCTCTAAATCTTCTGATAATTGGCTAATTAAGAGGAAAAACTGGAGCGCAGATCCCCATAGGATCAGAACTGAAGTCTTAAATCGAATCCCATTCTTTGGCTGTAATAGATAGTCTTGACCTATTTTTATCTTTCCACGTTACATTTTTCATTTTAATAAAACAACCTTTAAACTAAAATTATGCCAATTCAGCTCATGGTGACAACTGTACTGAGAGAGGTTTGCATGGTTGCATTCAACGTTTAATTTAAATTTATTTGCAGGAACGACCCAATAGCCAGATTTATAATATGCCACTCATCGAACTCCAACACATGCAATATATGGTAGCATCAGCAATAGCTCACAATCTGCCTTCTAAGAGCCACATCGCCCGTAATCCCACAAAATCTCCAAAGGATCCCAATAATCGCTGGTGGAAATCATGGAATAAAATCCTATACGGGGTAACGAGGCCAGTCGCTAGTTGAAGCGCACGATTTCTGTGGAGCCGAGATGTTGCTGCAAATTGTTATCATATCAATTGGCCATATTTTGGTAGTACTGTTCCAGAATTCCGCCGATGGTGCTCGGATAACTGCCCACTGCAACACCAGTCACTTCTTTTCTAGAATTGGGCGAGGAATGGTCTTCACACGACAAGGATTATTTGGAGCCCCACTCCAATTTCTTCCAACAACTGTTCCAAGGAATGCTAGAGGGAAAGATATAAATGCCCATCTTACAAGGACTACCACCATAGTGCCAAAAGGAATGGCAGCCAGAGAACCATAGAATATGGCAATGATGTTCAGTACAAATCCAATGCCAAAGCACATAAATGGGAAGAGAGATGCCGTAAGAACCGTTGGCTTTATCCAGCGCTTGCCATCATTACGTGAATACAGTCCTCCGCTCACATAGCCAGATATAAATAAGGTAAGGGCATAGCAAACAATGAAAGTGGTGACAATTGCCCCACACCCAATATATAGCATGCCAACAATTGCCAGCAAGATAACAAGAAGCACAAGCATTTCAAGTTGTGCACCCGAGCCCACTAATGCTGATAGCAAGACCAAGTTTTGTGGTGTTCAGAAAACATCTCCATGAACTAATGCTGAGCTAAATGCGAAGCACCGAGACCCATATATAATGATACCATCCACAGAGAGCAAGTAACCTGAGATGCCGAGACACTGTGGAGACTGTGACACTGTTTTCTTCTCTGGCCAGCCTTCGAAAGATCTTTCACCTCATCCGCAGATAAATGTAGAACAGAAGATTTAGTCTCGCCCTCTACACTCATATGTTTATCATGAGCATAATGCTCTATCAATATGCCAAAGAACCTTTCAAGAATATCTGTAAATTACTCTTGAGGGGTTTCAAAGAGTCCCTCAATGGCTCGATGTATTCTATCACATGATTCAGAGAACAAGTCTAGTGGTGAATATTTACTGATGCATGAGAAGAGGTGTTTGAGTGTGTTTCAGGCAAAGTTCTGGGCATAAACTCCAATGCGTAGCGCGCCTCACCCAACGTGCCGCATGCTCCTGATGCGTAGTGCGCGTGTAAAATTACACTGAAAGTTGTTGCATGATGCGTAGCGTGCCCAACCTGATGCGTAGCGCACACCTGTAATATTGCCACGGGTACGCAAACACAGTTTTTCGCCCTCTAAACTCTACAATCACTCCATGTTGATCGAAGACATGAACCTGCCATTTCTTCCATGATTTGTTTTACATAAGCAAAATCAACATAAGCACTAAGGTCTGCATTTCCTGGGTCAACTAAAATATGAAAAAATTTGTGCTTCCTTATGGCCTGTAAGCTGTCTGAAATTATTCCATTTTGTCCATAATCAATGATGAGTGCACCGCCACCATCTGATGAAATCTTCTTTGCAATATTCTTTGTCAATTATGCTCCAACACATTATTACAAACTCTATTTTCTAATTCCCTTTTTTTAAATTTTATGATTTTGAATGAAGGCTTTTCTTTGTCTGTTTGCAGGGATAATTAATATTGAACTTTGGCAAGGAGAACCAGCCTCTGCAACTGAGGAACTACATGGTGAAAAGATACATTCGATGATTTCTTCTTCAAAATAGTGTTTCGAAGAAGAAACAATTTCACACTATTTACAGTGACATAAAAATAAAAACTTACTGAACCTTCCTCTAGTCTGCAGACAAAACCCTGGACTCAAGACATAAAATGAATCCTCTGATCAAAATGAAATTTAATGACTTCCAGTGACAGGAAATGAACCTTGGTGAATTTAACTGCAGTGGGCTGACAAGACGGAGTCTAACATAAGGAGTGTGTTATCGCAGCAGAAGTTAACGACTCAGGGAGAGGCCTTAGAGATCGCGATGAGGCTGCATGAGACCTTGATGCAAGATCCTAACTTGGGAGTTCAGCAGATCGACGCGCAGTTGAAAAACTTATGCCTTGAAATTAAGAGTCTGAAACAGAACAGGACAGCTCTCCCGGAAGTGCGCGAAGAGAGGTGGTGCATAAAGAGCAAGGGTCATGATAAGGACCATTGCCCAATGTTTTCAAATTACCTCACGCGAGGAGGATCGATGCCATTAAGGCTGGAAGCACAAGCAAGACCTAGCATGGCACCTTCTTTGTGGTGCGCGATTTGTCAAATAGGAGGGAAACACGCTATGGACAACTGTCATTTGTTACAAAAGTATATACAAAATTCGCAGCAATTGTTCTGTAACTTTTGTCGGTCAGTGGGACATGATGAGCGCACTTGTAGAAGTTATGAGTTAATGATGGATAGAACTCCCACCTATAGAATTCAGGCCGAAACGCGACCCCTAGACCAGAAGGCAAGAATGGCGCGAACAAGAATTCAGGGGCCCAGACAAGGCCGAGGTAGAGGAGGACCTAGAAGGAGTCGCAGATAGCCGATATGCTACAATTGCAGAGGGCCAGGACATTATGATCATGATTGTATGAACCCAACACGTCCATCATGTATGTCTTGTACCTTTTTTGATCATGAGATGAAAGATTTTCCTATGCTGATAGGTAGGATCCACGACAAGGGAGCACTACCGCCTCCCCCGACTTAGAACCTGCAGATGATGAGTTCTGAGCCACACGAGGAAGATCCAAATGTGAACATTGTGCTCTGAAGTGGAATCACGACAGGAGATGACAAAGGAAAACATCACGAAGATAATACTTGGGTTCACAAAGCTCTGGTGAAAGAAGCAGAGTTTGATTTGGAGCACGCTAAGGAAACCTTCATGGAAACTAAGAAGAGTTTTGTTGATGCCTCCACTTCAGGAAGAAAAGATAGACCGGAGTCGGAAATGGACCCATCTATGCTCACAACGTTCCTGGAAACATGCATGAAGTTATTGCGTGATAGTAAGGTTGTAAAAGAATTGCAGGAACTCATTAACAAATGTGTTGGGACCGCACCAAGAGAATCATGCGTAATCTAGAAGATTGGAAAGCATAAGACAAGGATGGGAAGAGAAATGAGGTTAACCACGCAGACTGGAGAATATGAGATGGACTAAGTAATTATGGATTTAGGATCAGATGTGAATGTTATGCCGAAGCAGACATGGGAGTGCATGGGGAGGCCTATGCTACAATGGTCTCCTATTCAGCTACGAATGGCGAACCAGTAGAAAATAATACCGATGGGGCAATTGCAGGGAATCACTGTGGATATTGAGGTAGCAAGCCCACTAGCAGAATTTGAAGTAATAGAGATTGTCGATGACAACAATCCCTATCCTACGCTCTTAGGAATTGATTGGGCCACTAACATGAATGGGGTGATTAATCTGAAGAAGTGCAAGATGATTTTTCAAAAGAAGTCATGACACGTAGTTATACCTCTGGACCTTGTTGAAGGACCCACGCTATACAGAGCTAGTGCGTGACAATGATTTGGACTGCATCTATAAGATAACAACGTGAAACCAGGACTGGGTGAATCCCACTGTGGATGGACAGATTGAATGGGAGCGTGAAAGCTATTGTACTTCGGATTCGGATGAGGAAATGGAGCGATGGCAGAATCGGTTACATGAGGTGACTACACTGAATTGTAATATAATGACAAGGTTGCAATGTTGCGTATTGACAGAAGTAAGGGACCTGCCTACTTATGATGGGTTAAGTGAGGTATATACCTTCTTGGATAGATTTGAAAGAGAAGTGTCGGAAAAGTAGTGCTTCTAGGCTTTGAATTGGGTATTGCGCGCTACGCCTGCGAGGTGGTGGGGCACGCACAAAGGGAGCTTTGAGGATTGGCGTGCATGCAAGAGAATGATGCACACATGGTTTGGGAAGCCTAGAGTGTGATTGATAGATAAATACAATGGGCAGGATAATCCGCGCACACATCTAGCCACATTGATGCCGACATATGGAAAACAGCCTACGTGGATGCGCATGAACTCCGCATTGAGAGGTATGATCAATAAGCATGTGATGGGGGGACATATGCGCAGTTGGCTCCTAAGTTTGGGAAAATAGTATGTGGGAAGAACAATCCCGCAGAAGGTTATCCACGCGAAAGCATTTGACAAGGTGTGCAACGTGTTGAACAAGGTATGCAACGCGCAGCAAAGTGGTTGGGACTTGTGCATACTCGGACAGACACCTTTTCTATTGGTTGATGGAGTAGAGGTTGTAATACCTATGGAGTCTATCATGTCTAGTCCGTGCATAGTGGCGCTCATAGGGGTAACAGACCACAGAGCCCTGGAAGAAAGGCTCGTGCCATTGGAAGAACCTAAAGACGAATGGTTGGGACTTGATGAGGATCTTAGGCTCAAAGAACTCATGAATGAAAGAGTTCAGTTGAGGTAGAAAAGCGCCATGGAAGAAGCGAAAGTCAAGAAGCTTGAGGAAGGAATAAAGAAGGAATTTCTCGATAGAAAGACTGTAGTGACAGACTTGGGGACCACCACCGAGAGTTTCTCAGTTTGCTGCATGGGATGGGACCGTATGTTATTAAGGAAATCATAGATGGCTGCACGGTATAGTTGGAGAAGTAAAATAGTGAAATCTTCCCAGGGAAACTAAATGGCAGTCATTTGAAGCTATACACAAGTGGCTTGGCCAGCTGACTAGTTGCAGGAAGCATAGTCTTAGCACTCCAAGCAGCTAAAACGAGGTGTGGGAATATAAACTACTTTTCCCAAAAGTTATGTGATGTCAGGACTACACACAGTAGCGAGGTGTCACACGGTCCACAACAGCACAAGGGTAGTTGTGCTGTTGTGTGGGTTGGATGGGAAGTGACCGTTATAGTCACGATTCACGATGTGATGCTTGGTTTGAGACCAAATGGAGCGAGCAACAGGCATTTAAGGCAAACTTTACGGGCTAGATTTGGGAAAATCTACAACGAAGGGAGCATTAATGCACTGAATTTTGGGGGAACGGTCCAACTCGAATTCAAAAAAAATTGCAAAGGGCTACCCAAAAAACAACACTTGGCCATTTGAGAATTGAGCTATTGCGCACCCAGAGATTCATGAACCCTGATTTGTTTGATCTCTTGAAGTCGAAGGCATTGTTTGAGCACTTACCTGAGCCGTTAAAAGATTTTTGGAACATCAATATGACAGCGTTTGAAGAAGCCATGGAAATCAGAGAGATGACCGCTAAAGAGTTCGTGCAGGCCATGACGATAGGAGATGCCCCAGAAAGCAACAAGATAGTTGCAGAAATCCCTAAATCACCACACACACCGAGACCCAAGAAAGATAAGCAGCCTATGGTACCGATGCGTGTGTCCCCTAGAAACCTGCAAAGAACTAAAACTACCATGGAAGAAAAGGGGAAGGCAATCAATTTGGAAGCCAATGTGGAGGAGGAAGACCTTGAGGAAATCCTGGTGGAAGAGGAGGAGGACGAAGAAATGGAGGAAGAAACCCAGGGTGCGGACCCTCTAACTAGGTTTTCCGCTTATGTTCCTCCGCAGAAGGGGAAAGCAAGGGTTCCCAAGGACCTAGATGAGAGAAAGAGCTCTCTGCAGACTCCGCTGCTACCTGATGATATCGTTTTTTATGGAGTGCAGTTGGGATGGGTGCCAGTTCTAAAATTTGAAGACTTGGATCTCGCAGACCACGAGAAATTCCCACATCTGGAAACCACGCAGCTAATGCGGCCGAAGAAAAATACAGCGGCGGGATTCATAGAGTTGGAGCCACACAAGTGGTTGTGAGGAGTAGAGAAAGCAAGGTTGTTAAACCTACTCTGGGTGTCGCATTACCATTGCACCCCAATGACTATCTTTGTCATCAGGCAACTGCTTTGCCTGGTGCATGATGGATGTTTATGGCTGGAGGAACCCATCCCCATCATGGACCACCTAATTCACAGAATTACCCATCTCCCTTGTAAAGGGGAGGATCCAGTGAACATATCTGAGGGTAAAAGTGATGATTTGGCTATCGCGGAGGCCATGAAGAAAAGGTTCAAGCTGGAGAAGAAAAAGAGAGGGTATGCAATCTCCACTATCAATAACATTGCGGTTAAAGTTGCGATGCAAATATTTGTTGAGAAATTCATGCGGAAGGGTCGCGTAGATGAGGTGCCCGTGCCGATGGTTGCACTTACAGCGTAATGCGCAGAGGGGGTCCAGTTTAACTGAGCGGATTACTTGTGTTGAAAATTCCTCGAAAATTGTCGCAAAGCACATGAACAAGGGAAGACTTTCCACTATGCATGGCTTCTGCTGTCCATAGTGCTAGTGGTTTGGGAATTGCTTGAGGACAGCCAGTTCCCAATGATTGCAAAGGATCTCCCGGAGGCAGTGATGTATGCTTCGCTGTGGGCAACTAAAGATGCACAGAGGATCAGAGGCAACAAGATATTCTAGGTGTTCATGGAGATGAACATCAGAATGGGGATTAACCGCAAGCCGCAGTTATCACCCACTGTTTGTAATAATTTGCAGAGCTTCGTGGAGTTCAAGGTGGACTTCCATCATGTATATATCAGGGTGCGCAATGACCCCACAAAGAAATGGAATGAGCTACCTTACCTGGCCACGGATGATTTCATATTCACTGTGCTTGAGCCGTGGCCACTGAAGTGGCGCACTCCCGCCAACTTTGCGGTGGAATCAGAGAAGTTCGCTGCACAGAGGAAGAAGGAAGAAGCAAAACTGCGGATGGCGTATTTGGTAGAGAAGAGAAGGAACGAAGTAGCAGCAACCAAGGCGCAGGAGGCGTGCGATGCCACAAAAGCAGCAGAAGAGCAGCAAAGGGTAGCCAGAAAGGACCGTGAAGGAGCAAAGTCGCCTTCACCCACACAGGAGACAGATCCAGAGGAAGGTGGCGCAAACCCGCAGACAGCATCTACACAACTCAAGCGATAGCACCCAAGAGAGCAGGTGGGGCTGCAGAAGAAGTCCAAAGCCTCCAAGATTTCTTTCGACCTGATCAGCCTCACTAAGGGGGATCTCCATGACATAGGGCAGACGATGCACGACCTCACCACGGAGGCCTTCCAGTAGTTTGCGGAGGAAAACCAGATGGTGTTGGGGGCCCTCCAGACACAGACACAGGAGTTGCAGGTGCACACTCCTCAGGCTGGTACTTTATCGACTAGCCTCATAGTAGGCACGGCCACAACTGATGATATGTTGCGCGCCTACACGACCAACACTATAGTGCTGCCAGAGGGGGCACTAGTTACAAAAAATGAGGCTGACATGCATATGGTCAGTGCAATGAAGGGAGTTTGGATAAACATGGTTGTGCTCCCTTGGGAGACGCTCTATGTGCTGTAGGATGGAGTGACTGCAGAACTGCGAGCCAGGGAGGGTCGCACGCTCTAAGTGATGAGCGAGCAATGGATTAATATTGAACAATTGAGCTTGCATTGCGATGAGGTCATGACACAGAACAGACAACTAGTGTAGGTGGTCAAGGAATCCTGCCATATGGTCCCTGAGTTGGCCATCCCAGCAGAGGAACCAGCAGAGGCACGCATCCGGAGGCTAGCAGCAAGGGTGTGCAAGGTGAAAGAAGAAATGGCTAAGGTTCAGCTGGAGCTGAACCTTCATATAGCTTATCTGCAATTGAAGGTGTAGCCTTCAACTCCGCCTGAGGTGAAGGAACAACGCGCCAGTGCCATTACAACAGGAATAGTGGAGATTAGCAATGCAATGAAGGACTGCACCAAACTGTTTGAAGAGTCGTTCAAGGTCCTTACCACTCTGCAGGAGGACCTGAATATATAGCACTTAGAAATAGAGGTGTGTGAGTTGTTGCACCAGTATGATGAAGTAAAAGGGACCGCGCAGATGGTGGTCCTTACACAAAGGCTCACGGGGATGCAGCAGGCAAAAGCGCTCAAGGAACAGGTAGACACTGCACGACATAAGGAAGTTGTCTTGAGGACACACGTACAACCATGGATCGATAAGGCGTTTGTCATTATAGCCTCTATTGAATCTAAGCTCATGCAGATGCAGGGAACGCAGGAATAGGTGCAGGGCAGCAGTTCAGCTACAACAGTCTCTAAACAGTGCGTCCAGGAAGTACAACAAGCAGCTACTTAGTGTGTTGTTGATCTTGCAGTGGTCCAAGCAGAGTTGGATGGTCTTCATGCGAAGATCTCTACACCAACAGAGTAACTCAAGGGCGAGTCATGATGTTTTTGTTGGGGGCCTGTTGGGTGAGGGATCCCCCAAGGGAATTTTTGGGGCTTAAAGCCCAGATTTTGGTCGAAAGATGTAAATCCAATGTAAAGACTCCACATTTTGTGGGCACGGAGTGCAAAGTTTGTACATGAGTCATAGGGTTGTCTGCCCTCAATTTTGTAATGTAATGTTACCTTTAGAGATCTACCCATGGTTCGCAGACCATGGGATTATATAAATAGAGCGAGGCTCTAAGTTGTAAATCAATTAATAAGAAAACAGTGAGAATGATAATGGAATAGAAGGATAGTGGAAAATCTAAGTGTGGATTCAAGTCTTTGGGTCGTATAGTAGGAGAAGGCTTTGCAGCTAAGTGCGTAGAGGCCTAGTAGTCCACAGCTGAGTGCGCAGACCCCTGCAGCTGAGTGTGCAGGGCAGGTTGAGTTTGTAACCGTTGAAGAATTAATAAAGAGAAGTTTTATACCATTCTTGTGTATTCATTTACTATTTTCTGCATTGAATGTATTGGGTATAAATTACATTTATGATGTTTATATGATGCACCAACATATATGATTGTGTTGATTAAGTAAATCTAAGATAAAGTATCTGTTTACGCGAAGTTAACTAGATTTTGTAAGAAGATAAGTAAGATACGTAGTGTAATTTGGGGAAATAATGTAGATCGCTGCCATAGCAACACGAAAGCCTCTCAGCTCCTGATTAGGGCTGCACGCATGTGGTTATAACAGATCGTAAAGGTCTCGCAGGTCAGAACAGTGCACGAAGTAACCTACATGAAGGTAGGCACAGTTGGACTAAATCGACCCCTCAGACATCTCCAGGGTGCGGAAACTTGGTTCTAGCATCCCCCCATACTGCTTTAGGTGAGACTTCAGTCCGCACACCATGGGCTAATGCCGAAAGAACCAATAGTGTAGGTATTTGTTTGGATAATTAACTCTGAACCTGGGTCAGGCCCCATCAAGCCAACAACTACAATGCACTTTTTTGTGTGGTATTCATTTGACCCACTTAAGGATAATTGTGATTTTATTTCAAATACTGAAGTATGGTGCAACATAGGATTCCCACTTTCTTCTGTATACACCATTTGAATAGGCAGAACATCATCCATACTACATTTCCATGTGCCACTAGTACCAATAGTCTAAAGAATTAGATCATTACTGAAAGGATCCAAGCATGTCAACTCTACATTTCCTGCATGGGACTCTTAAATAAATTTGCAGATAATGAAACCTTCCAAATATTTTTCTCCTTTAAGAAGAGAAATTGTATCAAACATTGGAGCCTTGCCCCTAACAAGCCATATATATGAGAAACAGCACGGTCCATAAGGTTTTCCTATATTATTAAGTTGGACTTGGACATCATTACCGCTTGACTCTACTTCATCATCACTCCAAGAATCATTTTTAGCAATTTTAGATAATCTTTGTGACTTTCATCATTGTATGGCGTCTACTTCATTTGTCTTTGTTTTCTCATCTAGCGTCTTCTTTGGAAATTATTCAAAATACTTCTTCCACAACTTTCGTTCTTAATGTGGCAAGGGATTAGAGTTTGTACTGAACATGATTGATTCTAGAAAGTGATGTAATCTATGGTAATGACAATATACCCAAATGGGCTACATAGGTTACACATGAGATCTCTAAATTGGAAACCAATAGTGGGTAAAGCAATACATTTGTTTATGCATCATATAAATTCTATACTAACCCTTAATGTAATCTTTGATTTCATTTCTCCTTTCGTCAGATATGATTTCTACATAAAATCTATCGAGTCCTAAAATATTTTTACAATAAAATATAACTAGTGTGTTTAGAAAAAAAACACAATGGAAAATAAAAAACAAATATAATAGATATTTTTGAGTGGTTTTCTTCAACAACCTTGGATAATGGTCATGAGAATCCTGAATAGAAGCATATCTAAAAGAAAAATTATCATTATACATATAAATTGATATGTCTCTTACTAGTGACTACCATCATCTTGCAATCCCTTTTGGTTTGATATGGAATCATATCTGATATTAGATAAGTTTATGGCTTGGTATGTTCATAGGAGGTCAAGCAAGGTAGACAACCTAGATAATTTGATATGGTTTGATAAATTGTTTTGAGTCCTAAAATATAGACAACCTGGTTAGAAAATGCAAAATGGAAATTTAAAAAGAAATGTAACATAGATTTTCTAGCGGTTTTCTTCAACAAACTTGGATAAAGGTCACGGGAATCTGAAACAAAAGAATGAATAAATAAAAAAGCATCATTCTACAAATAAATTTAAATGTCTCTTACCAAGGATTTCCATCATCTTGCAATCCCTTCTAGTTCAATCTAGAATTGCATCTGATATGGTTTGATCTGGAATGGCATCCTAAATTCAACCAGGGAGATCATAGGGGAGGTCATGAAGGCAGGATGAGAGTATGGAATACTGACAATCGAATTTCACCTGGATAAGTCAAAAAGGTCGGAAAAATAACCCACCAAACAAAAATTCAAATTTGTTAATTAATCTCACATCATTATATGTGCAAACCACAATAGTTACCTTACATTGTAAATCGTGTAGTTGGGAAAGATTTCCGGTGGGATAATGAGTTGGACTAATTTGTAGATTAACACCCCTAATTACACATTAATTAATTTTTAATATTTTTTTATTTAGGATACATTTTAGATTTTCTAGATTCTTATGGTTTTTTAAAAAAAATTTGTAAGTTTTCAACATTGTTCCTACTATTGTTAGTTTTCTTTTGGGACCATTTTTTGTTTGCCATTGTGAGGTGCTATTATTATACAATTTTCTTTCTTTGGGGCTTGTTTTCTTTGACAAGGCAATGATGTGTCCCTCGGTCATGGGGGGATGAGGAATCACTAGACTATGACCTAGATATGATAGATTACCAGGAAATCTAGGCCCAACCACCTATGTTAGATCATGTGTCCCATGGTGTTTCTCCTAGAAGTGAAGTGAGGGTGTCTTTTTTTGTTCCATATATTAACATTGCTCCTCTTTCTACGAGGTTTTTTCCATCTATTGGTGAGGCTTTTGACCCAGAGGAATCTCTCTCTGTGGGCAATATATCAAGTGGGTCTCACAACTTTGAGGGTGTTGGAAATTCACAGAAGCTCCCTTCATCCTCTTGGTGTTCAATTTTACCATCCCAGTCTACACCATTTCAACAACCACCTAACATGTTGGAGTTAGGATTTGACTCTTTTCTCCCATCTTTTTCTAAAAACTTTCTAGTTGTCTTTAGCCAAAGAAAGAAAGTCTTATTTTCGATGATTACATCATCTTTCATTGTCCCTCGCCACCCCACTTAGTTTCCTACGACCAATAGCTTACTGAGGGAATTGGTGTCCATTGCAGGGGATGGGGGTGCAATCCATTTGGGGTCTATTAAGACATTAGTTGGAAGTGTCGATAAATCTATGCAAGGTTCTTAACATCTATGCAAATGTAAAGGCATCACTTAAGGAAAGATAAAGAAGGACCATTGTATAAAGATATATAAGGAAGTGATAATGGCTCTAAGCTTAGGCTCTTACATGGTTATTCATCAAGCAGAGGCCTTATGAAACATGTCGTTGGTTAGGGGAGTCTATGGTCAAAAATTTGGGTTGGAACTACTCTTTGAATGGGTTGAGATGGAGGTTCACCCACTGATTAAAAACCCTCTATCTATTAGGGTTCTCGCTTAGGGTTGGATTCATTTGATATTTCAAGATGTTGAGGACTCAATGTTGGTCACTATTAGGGTTATGAAAATTGATAATTCTCTAGTTTTTTTAAAACTCTGATCTCCGCATTTCAACACAAGATGTGAACATTCTGACATTATCCCTTTATGGGTAAGGATTCTAGTTCTCCCTATTCACTACTTGCATGAGTTAATTTTTTTGTATTTTGGTAATCTACTTGGAGTTTATTTAGACCATGACTCCTCCTACCTCATTATGGGATACATGTTTGTGGCAAGGATTGTCATAACCGTGAATTTATGAGGTGGGATTCCTAGTTCTATAAATATGGGTTTAGAAATGGCTCCTCTAGACTTATACTATGAAGGGGTCCCCTTTCATGATTGTAGATTCCACAAACACATGCACCTTGCCAAATAATGTGTGCTCCCTTTGTGCAAGAAGACCCATAGAGCTAAAGTTTCGGCATCTGGTGGAGCTATGGAACCAAGGGATCATTAATAGGAGATTTTGGTATCATATTCAAGTACATTCTCTTAAGGATTTATGGAAGGTGAACAAGTGTCACACTAGACTTAAGAGGACTCCCCATATTTGGTTCAAATTTCGGTTCAAATTCCTCCAATCTACATAGGTACAATTTCTTCTAATCCTGCATCTTCCTCCATATCTATTTTAAAGGTTTCTATTTTTTGCGGTGCACATTCCTTGGCTATTTCTCTTTTGACATGTGTGGTCCAAAGCTATATTAGCTTATGAAACCCTCAGTCATCCCCTTCTATTCCTATTTGGATTTGTGTCCTTGCCTAAATGCCTTGGATGACCTATCATTAGTACAAAATGAGAGATTAGTGACTATGCCACTAAAAACATTAGTCACCACAATTATTTCAAGTAAATTACTACTAAAGTTGAGCAATTTTAAGTGACCCAACTAAAAATTACTAACTTAAATGACTATTAGTCTAGGGATAAAATATATGACTAGATAATAAGTGACCGAACTAAAAGCGACTAAATTAAATAACCAATTATGTTCATGACTAAAATATATGACTAGATAATAAGTGACAAAATGAAAAATGATTAATGTAAATGGCTACTATAGTCCAAGAATACAAATATGACCAATTAAAAAGCACAACAAGCATATGAATTAGTCATTTATGCTAGTTATTTTTAATGGTGT